>JASFDG010000030.1:2806-35988 GCA_036937095.1 Phaeolepiota aurea
CAGGGCTTATACTTTGTGAGTTCTCACGTCCTCAGACTATCATTTTTTTTGAAGTCTATTGAGCGATGTGCTTACGACCGACATAATCTGAACTAAGATTCATTTACGATCCCTTCTGCCTTGACGACGGGCTACGCCCCCCAACAATCCAGCTCTTGCAAGAGCTATTTTCCAAGCCGTCCTCTATTCCACTTCTGACTCTAGTTTTGTTGGGTGGCTTCTCAGGCTGTATCGGTTTATCACCACTCCGTCACGGTCATGTGTATAAATATTAAATTGAACTCTTACCACATATGGAGAATTTCTTCCGAGTTAATCGCACAGATTCTTTTGGCATGCTTCCATGATAGAGCTCGGACTTTGCGAGCCCGAATTCAGCTTTTCTGTGTTATTAAAGGGATTCACAAAAGTGGCAGCCGGGACAGTGTTTGCCTCAGGCTATGCGAATACTATTAAAGTGGTAGTCATTTAACTTGTGGATTGGATCAGACAAATTTTCTTGGCACTCTTCGACTGTCCATTTTGGGATGTGGTCAGTTGCAATCCAACTTTTCGTTTTGGTCTGGTCCAAGGTGCCACTTAATAGATAAAAGTTCCTTGGCGATAGTCGACCCAGAGGTCTGCTGGGTAACGAAATGGTGGGGAGGAAACTACACAGGTTTGATGCTACAATCGGACACGACGACGCCGCCCATTCCCAATCAGAAATGCCGCAGGACCCCTGGCATGAGGTGCCACACTCCATATATATAGTTCAACCTCCAATCTGTTTCCTATCCCCGACCCTCAACGTGGAAGGCTAGTCTGCGACTTTGCCTCTCATGGTTTCCGACACCGTCAATGTTCGCCACCGCGCCGCCAGTGCCAGAGCTCCCGACGAAGAGGAACAGATAGGAAGCTCTCCACCCACAGACATGTCGTCCACGAATGAAAAGCCAATCACCAGTCACCACATACCAGGCATGCCCGATCGAGTGGGCCTTGTGCGGTTTTGGCGCAGGTTCATGCGAAAAGGAAAGAAGAAGGTTGGCGTGGTAGAAAGTCTGAACGCCATCGTTTTTTCTTCATGTAAAGGCGACCATTCTAATTGCCTGGCGTGTTCATGCTCATATGCTACGTCACAGGGCTAAATATCCTTCTTATTTTGATTCCCATAGCTTGGGTAGCCCACTTTCAAAACCACAAGCACCCCGAAGAATCAAAATGGACTCCCAGAGCAGTCTTTACACGCAAGTCACGACCCTGCTCGGCATACCCATCCAACTGACAAACATTACACAGTCTGCTTTTTGGCAATCATACCACTTGAAAGATTGTTCGATTATGGTGGAGAACAAATGGCATATTATTGCGGGAAGGATCTCGGAGACCTAATTGTGGTTACTCTCAACAAGTAAGGGATTCAATCACACATAGAGCTTGTCATTACCCTGACACGACATTCCTAGCGCTGTTGAAGCAACGTTAGCCATCATATTGCTTTTGAAATGCGAGTGCGTTTCTAGACCTTCATAGATCTAAGTGTCAGGTATTTATAACACTCCAAGGTTGAAGCTGTTGCAGTCAACGATCATTGGTATGGCCTGCGCCACAGGGATGGCGTACCTTGTTCACCCACATGTGCAGGTGTAATAATCCTCCACCTGCTCCTCATTCCGGGCACGGCCTTTATCACCGGGGGTGCGCGCGTATTAGAACAAGACCTACACCCACACCTTACTCAGCTCAACCACTCACTACTGACAATTGGGTGCGACTTGGCATAAATTACTCCAAGAGACCCATCTGATTGCACCTCACAGGGTCCTGAGCCTGCTCCTCCCAGCAGCTTTCTTTGCAGCACTGGATCGGGGATTCATTTTAGAGACTGGTACCACACCGGAGAGCTTGATAAA
This sequence comes from Phaeolepiota aurea, assembly GCA_036937095.1. Lineage (NCBI taxonomy): Eukaryota > Fungi > Basidiomycota > Agaricomycetes > Agaricales > Squamanitaceae > Phaeolepiota > Phaeolepiota aurea. The sequence continues at coordinate 4,702 of JASFDG010000030.1, forward strand.
TGATGCCACACGACACACATTTCTTCAGATGAGCAGAGGGCTGGCAATCATGCTTCTCCTCGTGTAAGCCTTGCCTCCGCCGTTTTCTCCCTGAGCGGTCCCCTCATTGTCATGGCTCCCAAAGCTATATTTCTTCGCGGATTTTCCTACACAATCCTCCTGGTGACCAAGATGCCCTCAGTCAACAGCCCAATGCACCAGCTGCACTGATTGAAGAAGAAAATTTGCTGGCGACCACGGACCCTGAGGTCAATCAATTCGTATGTATCGCCATGATCGCTATCTGCATTGGTTTGATGGCTGCGACCGCTGAGTGGGTGGGTCTAACTGCATGTTCTTCAATGGCCTGCTAGCTGAGTAATAACACCTCAAGCTCGTCGAAAGTATAGAGTTCGTGCGTGAAGAAGGACATATTGAATTGGAGTCAGCGATGTATTGTTTTTCAAGCTCTATACAATTGACTCATTGCATCGCTCGCTTAGGTGGTTTGGTTTGATTCTCCTCCCAATCGTCTCATTTGCGGCTGATGGTGCTGTCGCTATCGTATTCTTCCTTCAATCCACATATCGGCATATATTCCACCAGCCCTCGCCCCCAACCACGCTTGCAAAGGCCAGAGCCATTGACCTCAGTATCCAATTCACCCTCTTTTGGATGCCCTTTATTGTTCTGCTAGGATGGTGGACCAGAAAACCGATGTCCCTCCTCTTTGGTACGCCGTCTACTCCCTGGCCCTGACATGCGACTTAATATATCCGATAGATTTCTTTGAGGTGGCGGTACTACTCGGTGCTTGTTTTATCGTCAATTATGTCACTGCCGACGCAAAGACAAATTGGGCCGAGGGCTTTGCTATGGTGTCCTTCTACCTTATGATTGTGCGTTGCTTGATATCGCTCTGCTTCTGATAACCTGCCCATTTCTCATTTCATCGATACAGGCTCTTTGTGCTTGGTTCTATCCAGGCCAACCTGAAATTGCAAGGTTACTTTCATGTCCAGAAAGTGTAGAGGAAGCTTTGGCAATGGCTGCCAGTGGTGGGGCACCAGAGTAGGGGTGTGTGGGCAACTATTCTCTTAGTACGGAATTCAGATTATGCTCAGTCTGCTGCTATTTCCAACAATTTATTGATTCATATGCTCAAAACAAGTAAACCCTAACCTGTTTTGATCTCCATGCTAGTGGTAGCTGGGGGAATCATCGATTACAAGATTGAGAAGCATTGCTCCGTTCGCTAGATACAAACATTACGGCTTGTCTTCTGACAACAAGTTCCCAGACACAGATCTTCCAAGCGTCTCGACTTCGTGTTGCATCACAGCAGCCAGTTTCGACCTAATGGACGCAGAATCAACAGGCTCGCCAATGGACCCCTGTTGCGGTTGCGAGCCTCTTCGGGTGCTTCCAGCCAGCCGTCCAGGGTGTAAGTGTTTTGTGTTGTTACCTGTTTTGTCAGATGTTGGGGAGCGCCTGTGGTTGGCATTGAGAACGTTTTGGATTTTGAAGGAGGGTATTGGGGTTCCGAAAGTCACCGTAAGATGTGCACCGAAACGTGGTATAAACTTGTACGGGGCGCGCCTTCCTTCAGGCATTAACTTATCAAACCCTGTGATCCACATTGGGATGACAACTGGAGGCATCACGGTTTCCATTATGATACGACCACTACGATGAGTACTCAGTTAGGCTCAGCCGGGTCTTATAAGGCACGTACATGCCCCATCTAAAACGCGAAAGAGAAGCGATACCCTGCTGGTTAACAGGGTACGACCTAGGTTGGACGACTTTGCCTTCACTGTACAGATGAACCTGCCGCGAATGAGTGGTTTGAGACACCTTTCAGAGGAGGAGCACACCCATCCACCCAGATTAAGTTTCTCTATGGCTGTATCGACTGCGGGCTGATAAATTCCTTTACCTCTGAAAGTTTCGAGAGTCTGGCCAAGGCGAAAGAATGCTGAGAAGACACTTCCTGACACAGAAATGCCTTAAGCAGACGATCTGGACGCGGTGATAACAGGACTGACGGGTTAGTAAAAATCATGTCCGAAGCACCAAGGGCCCATCTTGTTTTCTGTGAGCTTAGATAACAGCGTGCGGGAAGCACACCCCAGGTGAATGGATCATCGAGGCTGTACAAGTGAGTTGAGCGAGATTCGCAAAGGCCTGAAAATAGCATACGTAGAGATATGGTTGGACACTAAGCTTGAGATGTAAACAATGATGACGGTGGATGATAGTGCACATTGTTGGTTACCTGTGATGATGCCTTGGCCTGGATGTGGGCCATCTAGTACATTGAGCAAGTTTTGAAGGCCTTTTACGTGAACTGAACAGAAACCAAGATTGAGAAAAGCCTTGCAGGAGAGGCCAGTTGTGGTAACGACGGCCTTGGACAGGAGCGCCTGCATGTATGAAATGAAATTCAAATTCAAATTGCTAAGACTGTATTTCACCTTGGATCAAGATCACGCGCTTAGTCAGGGTTCCGCTTTCCCCAACAGAAAGGCAAGCCAGGGACCCGCGTTAAAAGCTTTTTCTCTAAAGTCCGTCGTGCTCCCCGACATACTGACGCCAATTCCCCCTAGCGCACGGCGCGTCCCTCGACGATGTTGGCTCTCATGACACTGAGCTCCCTCGTCGCCCTCTTCTTCGTCTATTTCTTTATGCCAGCCCTCTGGCTTTCGATAATGGCGGTCGACGAATCTCTGGATGCTCATGAGGCTGGCAGGGCGGTCGTTGCTTCGCGTATGTTATCGTCTGGTTTCTGTCGTCTTGCCCTCACACATTGATCTACAGGGAACCCATTCCGCGAAAGTGGGCCACCTGCAAATATGGCCAAGCTTATCTTGTTGCGACATAAAGTGCGTTTGCTTAATCGTTATCAATCTAGACCATGATACTAACTATTATCCAAAGATACAAAACAACAACCGAAAACGGCGCAGTTCGTCTCATTCACGACAGGCGTCGAGAACGTATAGCATTCCCACTTCACGCACAAAACCATCTTGGATACGTTTTGGCAAGGCTTTCGGTGGAAAACAGTATCATTGATGCCCCAGCACCTCATTTCAACCTTCGCCTTATCTTCTACGACGCCTATCATAATGTTTATTGTTTATTACGATACCCAACCCCAATCTTCAACCTTCAACTCATTTTCGACCACCGTTGTATTAATTATCCTTCTTTGCTTTCTGCGCGCGATGCAAGTTAGTCGACGATTCCATCCATTATGAGATATCCTGTACATTAAATGAAACCCCTAAGATTCTTACACAACAAAGGATGACTGATACAAGTCGACATTATGACATGATGATGATGATGATGAGACAAGCTGTATTACCCAAAACGCGTGCTTCGATCAAGCCCAGCCAATAAGCTTGGTTCCGTCTTCAGCTGCCTGCTCGAGCGACTTGTCATTGAATCCTTGCGCAAGGACTCTCCTCCGGTTTTTGCCTTGGCCTTCCCATGGCCAGTGACCGCAGCACCTTCTGTGCGGCGTGAAGCCCCATGATGGCGTGACTTGTTATTTTCCCTGAACCATTGTTGTTCCCGTATTCGCTCCTGCCCACCCTTGCCTGAGGAGATGGCCTGGTAGTGCTGCAAGTTGAATGGGTTAACAGAAATAATCAGGCTATCTTTCGTCCAGCACACCTCTAGCCCTTCATCAAACTCTAATCCGCGAGGACGACTTCCTGTAGGTTTCCTCTGCGCGGGGACGGTCTTAACGAGGAGATGGCTTTCCTCTTCGTCTTTGATATCTTTATCAATCCAAGACACGTCATTAGGATCTAGCTCATCAGTCTTCTGTATAGTGATGATTAGGACTCTTGTTCTGTCAGGAAAGCTGGCGCATACCTCAGTCTGCTGTTGCTGCGCCAATTCACGAACACGGCGCGCGAGCTCATCAGAAGTGATATAACGGTCCTGGTCATCTCCTTCCATCTCCTCCTCTCCTTCGTCGAGTTTTCCGGCATCAGCCATAGTTACATCGTGTTGCAATAAAAGATCGTCCTCATCATCATCGTGAAGGCCTAACTCATAGCTATCATAGAAAGGGCGTGTCTCTGCTTGCTCGGCTATGAACAAATTATATAAGGAATAAGAAAGGATAGAGATAAGGCTTCAGGACTTGCCTAATGACGCAATGTGATTGTCCCGATACTTTGGCCGCTTGTTCATTTTCTGTCTGCGTTTCCTGTTTCCCTCGTCTTCTCCCTCGCTCTCGTCATCACTATCATTCAAACCAATGCCACGTCGGCGTTTGCGTTTTGCACCTTGGACGACAGCCTGGTGATATTTCTCCAGTTCTTTGTCCTTCTCTTCCTCCTGCTCCCTGCACGACTTTTAACATCCATATTGCCAAATTAAGCAAGACACTCACATAAATAGCTCCTTGACCTTTTCCGCAGCCACAGTTTCGTCGTCCATCAATTGATCATCCACTAACGCTTCGAGATTTTTGTCCAGATCTTCTCCATTGTCCTCTTCATCATCACCGTCACCCTTTCGAGCCGGTCTAAAAAGCGCATCTTCGTCGTCGGACTCCTGAGCCTCAACCTCAATAAATCCTGACCCGTGTACCAATCCCCTCTCGTGCACAATCTTAGCCTTGGCTCCATGAGCTAGCAAGTCAAATGCATTTTTGGGCCGAGTGGAGGAGGAGGAAGGACGCTCATTTTCATGCACAGATGATGTGCGCTTTGTTAAGCGACGAAGGGGTCCCTGCTCAGGAGATGTACCGTCGGTCAACCCATAGTATGACAATGTCCGCAGCGGTGTACGTTGCCCTGGTTGCGAATCGAGCCTCTGAGTGCAGTGCAGACTTCCTTGCGACGGCGTCATCAACCTATATACATCAGGAGTGCCATGCTCGGGCCTTGTTTGTGTGAGGAAACTGTTGGGGGTCAGGATGGTGGCTCCTCATTCAATCCTGAGGACAGAGGCCTACCCATGGTCGTTAATATATAGTTCCGGTCCCTTTTGGGGCTTCTTATTGGCAGCTTCAAGCAGATATTCTTGCTCTTTCTCAAAGATGACGTCTGCTTTGCGCAGTAAGAAATCCGGTGCCTGGAAAGCAGGTTGCAAAGCTACATCCTGAGTCAAATCAAACGTATCACTTCGTTTCAGTTTGTTGAGCGCAGGGTCGGGCTGTCAAAGTTGTCAAATTGGCGTGGGCACGTTATACAAAACGCACCTCGTCCAAATTGTTGGTCTGATCTAAGCACTTCTGTTTCTCACTTCCTGCATCGAAAAACTCTGTGAAGCCTGCCCGCAGTAATGGGGCAGTTTTAAAGACATCGTTCGTGCCGCCCTCAGGGAAATGTGAAAACTGGGTGGGACTTGGTGCCGATGCGCCACTTGCGAAGAAAGGTTCAAGGCCCACGCCAGGAGCGAGTGACGATCTTTTTGGCGATATTTGTCGTAATTGGGTGGCAAATGACTGTGTTAGGTTGGAGGCTCCAAATTGGGATGCGCTTGGGCTTTCCGACAAGAGGTCTTTCAGAGGTTTACGCCCCTCTCGTCCCCCTTCGTCCTCATCAAAATCAGCGTTAGATAGCAAGGTCTCCCTTTCAAGCCCACTAAAGGATCCGGGGCCCGACACCAGCCCCAGAGGGGGCCTGTTTGTGCTTCCCAAAGGACCATGGCGTACAACGGCCTTGTTCTCCTTATCTTCAGAGCGATCAAACATGAGCCGAGTATTGTTCTCTTTATCGTTTTCGTCATTTGACGAGCCGAGTGTCGATGTGGAGCGTCGATGCCCAATCGTTAGCAGTGTTACTTCGAGAGGTCCGCTGTTTTCAGAGACTTCGTCGTGCAAGAATTCCAAGGGGGCGTTTGCCAACAAAACGTTGGTGGGTCGGTTGTTTTCTGTGTCTGAATCATCATCATAGATTACGAGGGCTTGTCGACGGCGGGGAACTTTGAGGTTTTCTTGGTTTTCTGCGTCATCCTCGGATGCTGGGGAGTCGTCCGCGTTTCCTACCATGGTTGTATCTGCGATTTCGTCCTCTCCATAGGCGACAGTAGTGCCCTGACTTTGTCCCTCTCCATCAAAGCCAGGATCAGGACTCGCCGAACCACGCATATCTGGTGTCCAATCATCGCCACTATCATCGTCATCGTTCTCCTCGATATTCATCCGCTCCTTAAAACCCTTGGCTTCTGCCACCTCCAGACCTTTGTTTGCATAAAGGTTGGTGGCATCGACAACTGAGTCGGCCTGCTGCTGGGCGGTCATCGTCGATATCCCCCCACCCCGTCTGACCCATTCTTCCTCTTTGGCTCTCGTCGCTTTTCCTTTGGCCTGGTCCATCCGCATATATAGCACTCGGTTTAGTTCAGTTTGGTCAAGCCCTGCTTTTTCGTGCCCTGCAAGGTCGAGATTTGTCGACTGAAGCAGTTTGGCAAACCCTTGATCTGATGCATTGCTCTGCCTAAGTAAATGCAACTTTTCCTGGGCTTTCTGCCTCGTCAAACCAACGCCTGCAAGTTGAAGCTGGCGTTTACGCCCTTGAGTGACTTTTTTCGACCCGGATCGCATCTTTTCCTCGTCGTCCCTCATGACCTTTGGCTTGGGCTCAATAATCTCGAGATCATCATCGTCGTCGTCGTCGTCGTCGCTTGTGGGATTGTGGGATTGTTGTGCGAGAATTAATCTCTTGCGCTCTTGTAGCTTCTGTTGCTCTCGAACTTTGGCTTCATTGTCCATCAATTCCTCGACGGATAGGAGTGCCGAATCGGAATCCGACTCTGGAGCTTGGGCTGGCATGCCCAGTCCTATGGCTGGTTCTGATCGCGATACAATCATGTCGCATGGACCATCCTTGTCACTGACTGCTCCAACCCCTCCGCGACGCGGTGAAGAAAAGGGCACGATTGGATCAGAGGAAGGATGTGCATTCCTATCAAACGGTAGTCAGAGCCAAGTCCAAGCTGAAAGTGAGTGCTTACTGCAGCGAAGAAAAGAAACTCTTCATAGAGTGCTTATGGCTATAGTCGCATCTTGGAATGCTGGGTAGCTGTTCAGCCACAAGACGCGCTCTGTCCAAGACTGTTTCTTTACGTTCTTTCTTGGTTGGCACCTGAGCAAGAACAATATTAGATGGATGGGTATTATTTGAAGGTGCTATTCATACTTTGACTTTACCAGTCTGTTTGTCCTTGGAAGCGTTCTTCTTCTGTTTGTCTGACATCGCACCATCGCCTTCCTCATTAAAGTGAAGCGGAGATACGCTCTTACGTCTATCCGCGAACTTCCCCTTTCTTCTGCCTTCCGATTTAGATACGGTAGGAGACAGTTCATCATTGTTACCAGATGTGGGCGGTGTTGGAGAGGATTGGTGCTTGGGTGTAGTGATAGGATAAGGATGTGTCGGTGACGTGCTTGTGGATGGAGTGTGGTCGTTTGGACAGTCTGAATCCTCATCGCCAGGCTTCTGGATTAAAGGCTGCTTGCTTGGGCGACGACGGGCAGGGACTGGAAGAATAAATGGAAGCGAAGATCCGGCTAAGCTACTAGAAATAGATGACAATGTATCACCAGACGCCAGGCCTCTCCGTGGTGAATATGGACGCGTTTCGAGATTGGTGTCAACGCGTTGCAGTAATCCCGGTGCCCCCAATAATGTCGTTGGTGCGTTTATCGTAGCGTTGTTATTCAAAACCTCCTCCGCCTCTGCATCTCTATCTATTTTCTCAATTTGCTTCCTCCAAGAAAATTTGAAGGGTGACGCGCTACGGTCCCTGGACTCCTCTGATTCCGACCCACTGTGACAGAGGTTTCGTCCAATTTCCTTCCGCCTTGCTAAACGTATGGATAGTGGAGAAGCTCTATCCTGCGCAATTCCTACGTCCGCATCATGTATGAGGTCGCTGTGCGGCGGATCTGAACTTGGTGGCACTTCTTCATCTGTATAACGAGGACCGGTTCTAAACACTCTTCCTCTAGACGTGGAGCTGAGGTCCGAAAGCGTTAGAGACGTGTCTGGATCTCCTACAGTCTCTCGTTGACGACCGTACGTCCGGCGTGGACGCGTTGCTCCAGGAGGTGTTTCAATAGCATCACGCTGAGGAGAAGAGGACCGCGTAGAATCTGCTACAACCGAGAAGTCCTTGTTCAAGGGCATTTTGTGACGAATCCCAAAGAGGAGGCGAGGTTGTGCAGATACGGTTTTTGTGGCTGGAGCCGCTCTTGGGTGCGCGTGATGAGGTAACGGCTGTGACAGTTCGCGTTTTCTCAGCGTCTGTTGCCAAAAACCAACCACTTCACTCTGGAGCCTGGACCCCTCCCTCATTTGACACCGAACTTCATGCAACTATTCTATCCGAGCTATGCGCTTTTTTGAATAAATGTTTCCGTCTTTATGGGTTGCAACAATAATTCAATCTAATGGATGGTCTGTGGATCTTCAGTTTCTTAAAGCGGAGTCTAAACTCCAACATACACCCTGTTTTCCGAGTCGTAACCATTTTGTAACTCGAATTCCGCTTCGGCGCATTATACGCTTGAAATTCTGCAAACAGGGAACCTTTGACCAAGCTATGACTGACCCCGCTTTAAAGCAATTTCTGACTTCACCATGGTCAGCTTCGCAGGGATACGAGCATTCGTCGCACCCTTTTAAACCTTAGCAAAGTTCGTCGACTCAGCCTCGATACAGAATCCTAATTGGATACCGGAACCCAGGAAGCTATAGCTAGTGGATTTACAAATGAAGTTCTCACCCCCCTCCCCCTGCATACCCCTTGATCTACCGAACTTTTTGCCTCATGCCTTTGCAAATCCCGGCCAGTTAGCTTGTTCACAACGCCTCAAACGAGGAGTCGCAGATTGGAGCGCATCTACGGTAGAACTTACAGATTCGCCGCATATCTTGCGCTGATGTGGTCCTTCAATAGAACCCCCATAGGACCTTTTGCCATCAGTTCGTATAGACAATCTCAGAAGATTTTGTAACAGCGGCATCTGGGTATCAGCCTTCCAAGTAGAGCATTGTTACGCTTCACCCTGCTGCGATTGGGAAAACATTGAAAGCGAGAATGTCGGTCGTCACCTCGTGGCTTGCATCGCGACCCAATCAAGCATTACGAAGTACGATACCGCGGACTTCGATTATGCTTTTACAAAGAAGGCGCGACGCAGGCTCTGGTCCCGATGCTAGATTCGGATTGATCCTACCAGGGAGTATCTCTTCACAAGTTATTTAAGGCGAGATTCTCGTTTCTTGCACCCACAACAACCACACTCCTTTTCATTTTATCTTCTTCTACATCTCATTTGCGATGGCCTTTAATTCTGCATTGGTCCTGGATGTCTTCATCGCCTTTTTGGCCGTATTTATATTGAAGGTCCTGCTGCGTGCTAAGAGTACCATCCCCTTACCACCAGGACCCAAGCCCCTACCACTCATCGGAAATATATTGGATATGCCAAGTGAGAACGAGTGGTTAAGCTTCGCCCAATGGGGCGAGGCATACGGTGAGATGCGCCTTGTTATCAATGGATCATTCGATCTCAATCTTACCGCCGTTTTTTTAAAATCAGGAGACATTTGTTCTGTCACCGTCCTGGGGCAGCCTCTGATCATTTTAAACTCATCTAAGGTGGCCAATGACATGCTTGACAAGAAAAGCGCTATCTATTCCGATCGCCCAACATTGCAAATGGGAGGGGAGCTTGTGGGCTGGAAAAATACCCTAGTTCTTTTGCCCTATGGAGACAGATTTCGGCGCTATCGACGCCTCTTTCATAAATTGATTGGCTGCCAAGCCGCAATGGCCCGATTTATTCCTACGGAGGAGCTTGAGACTCGCCGCTTCTTGCGTCGAGTCCTTGCTAAGCCAGATGATTTGGCAAATCATGTTCGGAAGTAGGTCCTTGGCGTGATTTACCGAACCCCTTTAACATGCTATCAGGACCGCCGGTGCGATCATTCTCCGTATCTCGCATGGATATGAAGTCAAGGAGAACGACGACCCATTTGTGGAGCTCGCCGATAAAGCAACAGAACAATTTTCTCTCGCTACTGCCCCTGGTGGGTTCTTAGTTGACTTTATTCCAGCCTGTAATATCCTTTTTCCTCCTCGAGATTCGAGCTAATTGTCCTATTCCAGTGCGGCACGTACCCCTGTGGTTCCCTGGTGCTGGTTTCCGTCGCAAAGCTGCTTACTGGGCATCCACTCTCCTGGAAATGGTTGAGCAGCCACACAGCTTCGTAAAACAACAACTTGTTAGTAACCCTTATTCACTGTTGGCAAAATATTGAGATCATTCAGGCCGATGGCGTTGCTCCTGTGTCGTTTTCATCCGCCTTATTAGAAGGAAAAGAGCTTAACGCAGAGGAAGAATTTGATCTCAAATGGAGCGCTGCTAGCCTCCATTCTGGTACGCTGTGCTATCCCATGAAATTCACCAAACTTACATCTCAATACAGGGGCTTCCGATACAGTAAAGCTCCTTCCTTTTGTGAGACCTGAGGCTAACGTGGCTATCAGACAGTATCTGCGATTTACTCATTTTACCTTGCCATGGCCCTCCACCCCGAGGTGGCGAGGAAGGCACAAGCCGAAATTGACGCAATCGTTGGGAATAAAAGACTTCCTACATATGCAGATAGACCCTATTTGCCCTATATCGACGCTCTTACGAAAGAGGTGTTCCGCTGGAATGCTGTTGTTCCGACAGGTTCGTGCATTGTGTTTGATAAGCCGCCTTACTACTGAACATATCACGTTAGCTGTACCCCATAGGGCAATGCAGGATGATATTCATGATGGATTTTTCATCCCCAAAGGTTCATTGGTAATACCAAATATCTGGTCAGTCAGCCTTGGACAATATTTAAAGCAGGAGACGAATTTCGTTCCAGGAAAATGACACATGACGCAAAAAACTATGCCAATCCGGACACGTTCAACCCAGACCGATTCATTCCCTCGGAGAATGGTCTTGTTGAACCAGACCCGCGGGAAGTGTGTTTTGGATTTGGGAGACGGCATGTACATTTTGTTTGATCACAATGAACCTTTAAGTTTAAATCGTCAATCACAGCATCTGTCCTGGTACCTTTCATTTATCTATTCGGTGGATCAGTGGCGCGATCGACTAACGACTTCTTTATTCAGGCCTTCATTTGGCCGATGCATCGGTATTCGTTTCGTGTGCACTGTCCTTAGCCGTATTCGACATAGGGAAATGCGTCGAAAACGGCATTGTCATTGAACCGGTGCATGAGAACACCTCGGGGACCATTAGGTATGGTTCATCGGACACGAGAAGGTATACATTTTGACACCGTATTCAGCCACCCAAAGCCTTTTAAATGCACCATAAAACCGCGATCCGAGAGGGCAATTTCCCTCATCCAGGCGGAGGAGCTCAAATAGATCAGATGTTTGGTTTTGTGGCTTCTATTTGTGGAACGTCTTGCGTATTTTCTCCGTTGCCTGCTGGACCAGTGTATCATCTCTGAACGTTATTGTAGTCGAACCTGGATTTAGATCATCACAGCGTGATTTCTGTTTTGATTATACAACTTTTATACCCCTCGAATCTGACGCGATGTCAATGTGTGCATCATCATCCATGACAACATCGGTATCCTTCGCCTGGGGAAGTGCGTGCATGGAACTACTGATCCCCTCCATATTGTCTGCGTTTGGTGAGGTTTCTGGTTCAATGTTGGAAAGCGTCATTAGCGATGGTGACGAAGCCTCGATTGTTGTGCCAGGTGTTGACTGAAGGGGCTGTGTGCTAGTATTCTGCTGCAAGCTAGAATCGCCTGGTATAGTCGGGACATGTTGTGGGACAACAGCTTGCTTAGAGGTAGGTGTTTGTAGAGCATCTGGGTGTTGCTGAGATCCAGAGGCTTGCTGGGAATCCGATATCTGTTTTAGGCTGGGTAAGTGTCGAATATCCGATCTATCCTGCACAACGTTGCTGTTCTGGATCGCATCTGTTACTGGAATGCCTTGAGCTGGATTGGGACCAGCTGAAGACGCTGCTTTCAGAGGGGAGGAGATAAGGAGAGATACACGGACAAACTTTGAGAAGGTGATTCCTGGGCTTTACTCTTAAGGAGAATCTTCTGAATGGAGTTCTGGATGCTCGTTGCAAAGGAAGAGTCCGATAGCAATGCCAAGTCTGCAACTGCACGTTCAACTGTAGGATACCTTATAGAAGGCTGATAAGATTTCTTCTCCATACCCTGGCGGAGAACACCAACCTGTCCATCTCTTGCAAGAGCTCCCTTTGTATGAGTTCTTGGGGCATGTATTGCAGTTTTTGATCGGCCCTCAGTCGCTCGCGTGCGAGCTCTTCGATCTTGGCTCTGAAAGTTGCGATTCCATCCTTTAGAACGTATCATCGTGGTCGTCGGATATCAGAGAGTTGCCACGACTTACATACACTCTTCTGAAACTGTGTGATGAGTTCGCGTCGCAAACGCTCAAATTCGCCCGAATTTTTGAACCTGAAAGAATGGACTAATGATTAGCCTATATGGAGGAGAACAGGCTACACTTTTACTCGTCCACTAGCTGTGTTGGATTGGTGATACTAGGCATGTATGCAAGGACAGGTTAATGAGAGGCACGTGCTTTGAAGATTAGATTGGAATTTGCGACTTCAAAACTTCACACCGGGTATAAGAGCATACGTTTGGCCCAGCGTATCTCTCCCATAACAGTGAGAACGATAACAGCCGCTGAACGGTATAAAACCCTCCCCTTTCTTTCCCAAACCACGACCATGGATTTTCCACCCCTCAGAAACGATCTCCTCCTGCGTGCCGCTCGAGGTGAGTGGTTTGCAAATTTCGCGATTCTGAATCCGTAATTGAAATGGCGCAGGGGAAATGACAGAGCATGCTCCAGTCTGGGTAATGCGACAAGCAGGGCGATATCTACCAGGTAATCGCTATAGCCAACTAGTAAACATAATAGCGCTTACCGATCGACAGAGTTCCGTAAAGTACGCGAGTCACACGAATTCTTTGAGGTCTGCAGATCGCCAGAACTTGCAACCCAAATAACTTTGCAACCCATCGAGCGATATTCCGGCTTGCTAGATGCATCCATCATTTTCAGTGATATTCTCGTGATTCCACAGGCAATGGGCATGGAAGTTATCATGAACCCAGGGCCTCATTTCCCAGACCCTCTCGAGACACCCACAGATGTTAGCAAGCTACGCTCGGTTGTGGATGTGAACAAAGAGCTGGGCTATGTTTTCCAGGCTATCACCCGCACTCGGCACGCTCTCAAAGGAGAAGTGCCACTCATTGGCTTCTGTGGTGCCCCATGGACGTTATTTGCTTATATGGTCGAAGGTGGGGGTAGCAAGACGTTCCAGAAAGTCAAGACTTGGATTTTCAAGTATCCAGCGGAGTCCAAGATCTTACTCATGCGTATCGCGGACGTTTGTGTCGACTTCCTTGTTGGACAAGTGAGGGCTGGCGCTCAAGTGAGGAACACAAATTTAACTTTGAGGTTCATCTGGTCTGAAATTGCCGCAGCTATTGCAAGTGTTTGACTCTTGGGCGAGCGAGCTCTCACCGCACGACTTTGGCCTCTTCTCCTTCCCTACCTTACAACATATCTCCGTAGGCGTGCGCCGCCGTCTAGCTGAGGAGTCGCTCCCGAATGTCCCGATGACCCTATTTGCCAAAGGCGCGAATCACGCGCTTCGATCACTTGCGGAAAATGCAGGGTATGATGTCCTTGGTCTGGACTGGTGCATTGACCCAGAGGAGGCTCGAAGGATTGTTGGCGACAAGGTCGCATTACAGGGTAACATGGATCCAAATGTCTTGTATGGTGGGAGGGAAGCTATTGAAGATGGTGTCAAGCGTATGTGCGAAGGCTTCGGAAGGGGCAAGGGTGGTTGGATCGCAAACTTAGGACATGGAATAACCCCTGGCGTTGACCCAGAGGATCTACGGTGGTTCTTCGAATGTGTCCATAAATATTCCTCCACTGTGTAGAGAAAAAGCGAAAAGGGGACATGAGGACGAAGGAAAACACCTGATTATTCCTGCTATTTATACAGTCATATATGAATCTATATGAGTGGTACAAGGATATGGCCCAGAAATATTCCCCAAGAACAGCAAGAAATTCGAATCCATCGGTCGACCAGACGGTTATGGGCCAATACACATTTTGGGATAAATAAAATGGAATGACGTTGAAAAAATAGGATGGCAAGGTGGGGAATGGGGGGATATGCTCATGAAAATAAGGAAGCGGTATGACTAGATGCAAAATCCTAGGGAAAATCGGCAGAATATAGTTGGACAGGGCCGCTGCAAGAGTGGTATCACGCCACGACATCAGCGGAACTAAAACTGCTTCGTCGTCGGCGGACACTGCGAAGCCCAGGACGTTCTGATTTGGTGGCTGGTACTACAACAGCAGCGACATTGTTGGCCACCCAAGCATCAGATCCCATACCTGCTTTCTTGAGACTGGCGGTGCTGACGACCTCGCTCAGGGAAGAAGTATGCTGTGGTCTTCTCGTGGACATTAGCATCGGTAACCTTGATGGTGTGGGTGATGGTGCATTGGGCACTCGAGTGGGCCGTGTCTGAGCTTGGGCCTGGTTCGAGCTAACTTTCGCCAGAGCTTTAGCTGTAGATGTGGTGCGTGCTGTAGCAAGGCGGGGTATTTTGTTGGGTCGCGCAGATTTAACGGGCGAATCAACCGTTGTATTGGCAGTACCAGCTTTCCGGATATTAGCAGCACCCGCAGTGGACCTCGTCACACGGGTTGGTCGTTGTTCGGAGGCCGTAATTCCACGTCCTGTTGTTGACTTGGCAGACTTTGACCTGCGCGGGCCTGACGCCAAGCCAAGTGCAGGTAAAATGTCACTAGACTCGTCCTCGTCAGAGTCTTGGGCCACTCGCTTCCCGGCGGGGGTCTTTCTTGGTTGGCCAGGAGGGGCAATGTCCCTGGCTTTCGCAGTGGCTGTGGCGATATGACGGCTAGGTGTCACGGGTGGCAGTGAGATATGAGTGGTAGTCGGTGTGGTTTGCATAACATCGAGTTCCTCGTCAGTCTCCGCAGGGGGTGTCGCTGGCGTGACCAACGCTGTCGAGACGATAGGGTTGGCGCTTTGTACTTTCCGCATTTCATCTACTGCTGCCCACTTTGCCCACTCCAGCTGCTTGAGATACATATACTGTTGTTGAGGTCCCACAACGCTTCCTGGTCGGACAATACGCATAAATGCAATCGCTTCGTTGGCTGTAAATCCATACTTCCAGATGAGATATGCACCTATGAGGGTTCCCGTTCGTCCCAGTCCCGCTTTGCACTATAGATATTATTATGGGCCGATGAAGCACGCGATTGGGAGACGCACATGAACTGCTACGACTCCGCCAGCCTCAATGACACGATCCGCTATGTCGATAAAGGTTCGCACAATTTCGTCTGTTGGATTTGTGCCGTCATCGAAGTAAAGTTCCATGTGCCCAATTCCGCGGTCTAGGAAGGTGTTCCTGTCATAGAGTTCCGTGTTTAATCGAACCACGAGCTTGATATTGCGTTTTTCGAAGTAATCTAGACAGTTGAGATATGGCGTTGGGAGCTTGCGTTGCAAGGCTAAGTTGCTAGAGCTTGCTGTTGAGGAGACAGATGCCGAGCGTCCACCGGTCGCTGACTTTGGCCCTTCTTTGGCCTCCCTTTCCCGTTTTATCCAATTAACATCAACTGGAGAAGCGAATGCGATAAAATTCGGCGTTATCCAATTCCAATCACCGTTCTCGACTTTTTCGTAGTATTCATAATCTTCCACATTAAATTCGTTCATGTCGCATAGGCCGTTCTGCATCGCTTTCCAGATGCCCCATAAACAATCTTGAATATTAAGGTTAAAATCGGATAGACCACGTCCTGCATCTCGAAAGGGCATAAATTCCATCTCTGCAATGGGATGGAAGGCTTCCCATGGGGCGCGCCGTTGTACAATCATCTGTGAGAATATATTGGCTATCGTGTAATGAAATGACACCACACGAAAAACATACAACGTAAAGGGCCATTAGCAGAGCAGCATTTGCTTTTCTCCTCGGGTCATCAGAGGAGAAGAGAATCAATCTATGCGAGGATAGTTCCTTGTCCTGTTCAGGAATCCAAGGCGCACGTGAGCTGCATGTGGGGACAACGTTTTATAAAACAGACCTCAAGCAACTCGTGAATGAGGATACAAGCTTTGTACACCATAGCAAGGTTCAGCGGTCCCCAGTCTTGGAAAAATGAAAGATAGAGGAGTTGGTCGTCGATTGTGAAGTAATAATACAAAACATTATCGTCAGGTGATGCAGAGGGGCCACCTCTGGATCTTGCACGGACGCGTGGCTGGTTTCCCGGCTCGGCTGAAAGATGATTGAGTATTTGAGGGTTCGGAGGGGGATGAGGAAATGTCGTAAAATATAGCCTGAGGTTCTTAACAATTGAGCAAGAAAGCTATGATACCGGTAGATAACGGACCTATCGCCAAAATGGCATAGAGGCTCGCATTTTGGGGCCATATGGGTGATAAATGGGAGACGTCGCGCGTGTCGCGGTGCGGAAGGGGAAGGCAAGGAGAAAGAAGCGTGTTTAGCAGGTTGTTAAAAGGCAAGCCCTGTTCAACCTGTGTCACAAAACACGTTGCCACGTGAGGCCTTTGTTTGCTCTTGTTGAATTTCGAGGATGCTTCCCTGAGCGCGATGGTTCAAACTTCAATCTTCAAGCCCTGTGTGATTGAATGGATGTGCATTGTGATCATAGCCAAGCATACGACCCACGGTTCTTCATACTTCAGCTGAGCTCTATCCCCACATTGGGGCCATCAGGTATCATTTCCTCCTACCTCGCCGCCCTCAAGTTCCAGTTCAGGGCCCGACAGATGATCCAAGTTGGGCATAAGAAGGTGAGGCGTACTTTGTATAGTGAACTGCCATTCGGGATACCTCTTGCAAAAAAATAAAAACAAAAACAAAAGTATCCAAACACCCTTTTCAACGTTCCAACCTTACCCCGATGAGTTGTAATAACCAATGGACTGAAGCTAATTGACGACATTAGACGGGCGGATAATGAGCAAATGCCATTTCCAGGAAGTGGTGGCAGAGGTGAACTCTTCACGCTTTCTCATCCAAATAAAGATGCTGAGCGCAGTACTTATCTGAACAGGTTTTTCAAACTGATTACCTCATAGACGAGCCAATTCAGCGGGATCCATACCATGTCGCAATAATCCGCTCACCCCTTACACAAAATTTGGGCCCCGTCTCGATGATATTCAGGATGAGATTGAAGCTGCAATCTCAGAACTCATCCCCGCCTCAGAAACGGTGCCTACGCACTTTCGCTCCTCCAACAACTGAAACAATACGCACATATAAGATTGGATCAGCATTCCAGCCGTTAGGACGTTGGTTCACATAGTCGCTCGTACAAGCAATCAATTATTTGTCGGGCTTCCCCTATGTAAGTTGTGTTTGAGTGTTGATGTAGAGACTGCCTCATTGTGAACCCAGTCATCGGGTAGAAATTTGGAATATAGATCCCTTGTGGAGAACTTCGCGATGCTCTATTTTCGCTTAACACTCACAGTCCGACAGTGCAAATGGGTCACAGAGCCCTCCAGGATTTCACCTTCTCCGATGGTACTTTGATCCCCGCTGGAAAATTAGTCGCCGTTCCAGCTTGGTCTATCCATCACGACGAGGTGCGGATTGTGGGTTTGCCTTTTTAGTGCATGGTTCTCACTAACACTCGCTTAGACATTTTACCTAAACCCTTAAACATTTGATGGCCTTCGTTTGCAAATATGCGTGAAGCAGATGGAGAAAACATGGGACACCAGTCTGTGGCCCTTAGCCTCGAATATATCGCATATGGAAACGGAAGACACGCTTGGTGAGTAATGCCCTCGATCCCTGAAATTTTGAACTGACGACTTTCCAGTCCTGGCCGATTCTTTGCAGTAAGTGAGCTTAAGGCAATGCATGCTTACATTGTGAGTGACTTCGATGCGAAATTCCCCGATGACGGTCCGCGCCCCGCAGACTTCTGGTTGGACCTGGCACAAGCCCCGACAGTACCGCGAGCGTTATGTTTCGAAAGCGTGGATCCACGCACAGGCTTGTTAAGTTGGACAAGTAATTACTTTTGCAAATCTCATTTTGTGTGATCGCTATTCCGGGATTTATTTTATGCATCAGTTGTCGATCAGGCCAACAACCTGCAGCTCGTATGATTTCGCCTGGCTGTACCCTTACAAACCGAAGACTCTTGGTTAGCCTTCTGCGGATGAGTCCTTATATGATTCGAACACCCCTCCGCTCCCCATGGATGCACCTTTTCTCCAAATCCCCAATGGTCGCCTGTTATCGAATCAGTACATTCCCCTATTTGCACTGCAATACGTCAAACTGTGCAAGCACCGACTCCGGGTTCTCAATGGTTGCGGCATGTCTGGTTTCCATCGAGGCATTTACTAAAGTAGGAGGAAGAACTAGCGGGTACATTCGACAGGAAACAAGCATTGTAAGGTAAAAATCATTTCGGTGCCATAAATTAGCTACTCCAACCCACAAACCATGGGATATCGTACAGTAGCCCACCTCTCCTGCATGACGATCGCTGTGACGCCGAGACTTCCATCCATGTAGAGAATAAGCTTTGGGTTTGTGAATTGCTCCTGGTTACTATGATTCATTTATGAAATATCGAGCAGCGCGAGTTGAACATTGAACTTTAGGAGTAGGAGGTCATCAACGATGTTAGAGCCTTGTTAACATCTGGGTTTAGCATATACGCCGGCCGAATATGTGTCTTATAAAAGCCCCTATATTGCAATGGTATATTAGAAAGGTGGCCTCGAATCCGACACCACGACGGAAGTAGTTGTTTGTCGCTGTTGTTTCACGCGTCAAGGCCAACCACGGGATTTCCAGAACACCCCGCTCAACCGCCTCAGGCTGAAGGTGCAGACATCGTTTTAAGGCCGTAGCGGAGAAGACCTTATTTCTGCTACGCAGCGCGAAAATCTTGCCCACAATGCCAGACACTCAAATTTTCAAGGTGATTTCTTACATTTCACGGAGGTCTCTTGATTTTAACACACTCTGAACGAACCTCAGGCTACCTACAGTGGAATTCCTGTTTATGAAATGTGAGCAGACTTTGACACGGTTTTACGCGAGTATTATCTGACATGACACGCGCAGGATGTGTAAAGGGGTTGCGGTGATGAGGAGGCGGGCTGATTCGTGGCTCAACGCGACTCAAATTTTGAAGGTGGCTGGCTTTGACAAACCTCAAAGAACTCGTGTTCTTGAACGCGAAGTTCAAAAGGGTGAACATGAGAAGGTTCAAGGTGGATATGGAAAGTATCAAGGTCTGTAATCTTTATTCAATTCAAGGATCTAATATCTGATCAAGGCTGTAGGAACATGGATCCCTCTCGAGCGTGGACTAAACTTAGCGAAACAGTATAACTGCGAGAATCTCCTACGCCCCATTATTGAATTCCAGCCTGCCGCAAAGAGCCCCCCATTGGCACCAAAACATTTAGTGGCCAGTACTGCGAGCCGCCCCCCTCGTAAGGCCGCTGTGGCCGACCTCGCAGCTAATGTGTCGATGATTAATACGCGCTCGTCCCGGCGACATACTGCTGATGTGCCTGAGGACGAATCTGACCACGACACGCTATCGATTCGCGGCTCAGAGGACGGCTCGATGACTCCATCCCCTTCAGAAGCGTCCTCCAGCTCACGAACACCTTCCCCAATACACAGTCCTGGTCCTTCATATGTATCGAACGGCGTCGAGGAAGATCGCCAATCAACAAGTCGTCGCAACAAATATTGTCGTTCCGTGGACAATCAGTTCGAAGGCTCCGAGGATGAAGCCTCCAAAATAAATGGTTCCAGTGATGCTCGTACATATGGCGACCAAATCCTTGAATACTTCATTTCGGATACCAACCAGATCCCTCCTGTTTTGATTTCACCACCACCCGACTTCGATCCCAATATGGCGATCGACGATGATGGCCACACCTCCTTGCATTGGGCCTGTGCCATGGGCCGCATTCGAATCGTCAAACTATTGCTTACAGCTGGTGCAGATATATTCAAGGTTAACAAAGCAGGCCAAACGGCTTTGATGCGAAGCGTCATGTTTGCGAACAACTATGATGTGCGCAAATTCCCCGAATTGTACGAACTCCTGCATCGATCGACCCTCAACATCGATAACTATAACCGCACTGTTTTTCACCATGTTGTGGATGTTGCTATGTCGAAAGGCAAAACACACGCCGCACGGTACTATATGGAGACAATCCTCACCCGACTTGCTGATTATCCGAAAGAGTTGGCCGATGTCATTAACTTCCAAGATGAGGACGGCGAAACAGCGTTAACCATGGCGGCCCGGTGTAGGAGCAAGCGGCTTGTCAAGCTTTTGATCGATCATGGCGCAGATCCCAAAGTCGTGAATAACGATGGCAAGAGCACAGAAGACTACATTCTGGAGGATGAGCGGTTCCGTTCCTCCCCTGCGCCGCCGTCGCGAGCGATGTCTATGTCATTTCGTAACTCGCAGGCTGCTTATCCGCCACCCAATGCCCCCTCGAGTTTTGCGTTTGCTCCATCCAACGGTGACAGGCCACCCTTACGTCATTCCGTCGCTGGTCAGAAGGCTAGCACCCGTTGTGTCAATGATATTGCGACTATGCTAGATAGCCTAGCCGCTTCATTTGACCAAGAATTACGGGACAAGGAACGCGATATGGTTCAAGCGCAGGCACTGTTAGGTAACATACAAGCAGAAATCCTTGAAAGCCAACGGGCAGTTGGACAACTGAAATCACAAGCCGAAGGGCTGCCTCGTAGTAAACAGACCCTACAGCAACTAGAGGGTGACCTGTTCACGAAGATGGGCCGACGATATCGACTTGGGTGGGAAAAATGGGTGAAAGATGAGGAATTGAGGGAGAAGGCAATTCGGGATGCAGCGAATGGCGAGCTGGTCCTCACCCCATCCACCGTACCATACATAGCCGAGGATGACATGGATATGGATATGGCGCCTACCGGTGAAAAGTCCAAAGGCAAACGGAAGGCATTGGCGCAAGGTGAGGACATCGCTGATTTGGCAGCCTTACATTCGAACACTCCAACGGACCCTGAGGAGTTGCGGTCGATGTGCGAGGCCCTCCGAAACGATATTACCCAGCACCGCAAACGAAGGAAGACAATGTTTGATGAACTGGTGACGTTTCAGGCTGAGGCTGGTACAAGTGGGCGGATGAGCGAATATAGGAGACTGATAGGTGCGGGTTGTGGTGGGGTGCCTCCATCTGAGGTAGATCATGTGCTCGGAATGTTACTCGAGGTCGGCCTGGCATTCCATTCAATCTTTCAAACCCACTAATGATTTTGCTAGACTCTGGAGTCAGAAGAACCAAGTTCATCTTCGACAGCCTGGAGTGGCTCAAAGCCTATCGCTGTGGGATAATACCCTGTATTACTGTGACACCCCTTAGATAGATTTCTTCCGTATTAATATCGTGTTGAATTCATCTATGTACCTCCATGTAACACTGTTTTCATTACTGTTGCATCCCTAGTGTTTTCCAACTTTTTGATGCCTCTTGAATTTTGGCTTGCCACATAAATGGATCTTCCTGAGATCTTGCACATTACTAAATAATTGCTATGCTTGCCTGCTGTGAATTTTTTGATTTTTAACTTTTTTTCATTATTGAACTTGTAGGAGTGGCAAACGAGTATGAAGAGTTAAATATATGCTGGTCATGTGATACCGCCAAGTTTTGGCTGCACTCATCTGTCAATTCTCAAAACATATATGCTGGCCACTTCATAACCACCCTTCAAAGCTTCAAGCTTCAACGTTGCACAACCCTCCAGAGACTATCATGTCTCTTCAACGCTTCTCTCGCAGGTCGGTGATGGGGGCAATCACCAATGTGCCCTGGACAACAAATTTCCGTCATTTGCTACCAATCCCCAAAAAATGGCTGAAACGGTCAAACCAGCGTGACCCAGCAATCAAATCCGTCAGACCCAAGGACAGGATAAAATATTGGAACGTAGTTCCAGGGGATCAAATCCGCATTCTGGGGGAGAAGTCCAACGCGTTGCATGAAGTCTTGAGTATTAATCGTATCAGCAACAGAGTCTTTGTAAAGGGTTCCGTCAATGTGAGTGCCTGCTCGCCTACATCCCTGAAATATAGTCAATTTACTACGAAGAATAAGACAAACGAAACAGACAAGGTGGTCGCTAACAAAAACTTTCATTATTCAAGATGCCAACTATTCCTGGGCAACTTTGAATTTTCTGATGCCAAAACGCGGCCGTACGTTACAATTTTTCACACATTGCTTGATCTCATGCATGTCTAGTGTCTTTGCTCTGCGAACAGGACTCTCGGGCTTGCGTTGGAACCCTTTCTTCCACAGATATGAATGGAATCGTTTCGCTGCCAGAACTATCCCGAATTTACCTGGGCAAGAAAAGATACCTATACCTTGGCCAAAACCACAACCGAAGAAGGTTCCTACTCGTGAGTGCGAGCAAGGGTAAATATGGCAATACCATAATTGACGCTTTCTAGCGACGCAATACGACACCACAAAGGATGAAGTTGTAAAAGTGACCTATCGACCGCCCGCATTTTCACCGTTAACAATGGCCCCGCTTCCCCGACCTCCCCCCGAAGATAAATTCCTTCGCGCGATGTACAACCCCCATCATGGTAATGAGGAAACGTATTCCCAGCATCCTGTCGAGGGACTCTTGTTCAGAGAACTAGCAAACCCACATTCAAGAGCCAAGAAATTGAGACGCTGGAAAGCACATAGATACACGGAGAATCAGCTTCTAGAAACGATCACCAAAGAGGCGTTGGCCAAGAAGGGTCATCGTGATGTGAGGGAAGTCATGGCTGAGGCGAAATTTAGATGGCGCCAGCAACTGGAGGAAAGGCAGGAGGCTGAAAGAAAACGTAGATGGAAACACAAGGCTGCTGAGGCAGAGATGATGAGGGAAGGGAGTAGGAAAACGAGAAAGGAGATGAAGCAGAGGCGCCGGTTGACCGAGCTCGTTTTGAAGGAGGACACGAACCAGGTGATTCCAAAGGCTAGGATATAGTTACACACAACACCTGAGCCACTCTATCCCATTATATATTACTTTGCTTGATTGGCCTGGCAGTCTGACTTGACTTGCGTACATTTCGCTATAATTGCAGTGCAACTTCTCGGAACCAAAGTTCGCATTGCCGGCTTGGTCTCATCCTGCCAGCATCCCAGACCCGAATCATGACAATCACCCCTCCATCGCCAGAGGCATTGTACCATGCAATCCCACAAGGGCCAGATACCACAAATCCTCGACTGGACGTCGAGTTACCTGGTGATGATGACAGCGAATCGCAGTTGTCCCTAATAGTACCACCTTCCACACCAACGCAGGTTGATCCTCGCGTTATATGGATACACTTTATCCTAGGGTGCTCGGTCCTCCTCCCTTGGAATGGTACCTGTTCATGTCTATCTGCGAACGGAGGGAATTCTAAATATTTCTGTGCAGCGTTGATCACCGCAACGCCTTACTTCATTTCGCGTTTAGCCACCTCACCTTATAGGTCGACGTTTAGCTCGTACTTATCGACAACCTTGACATTTTCAAACTTTGTATTCCTTGCTCATACGACGGTAACAGCTAAACAGGTCGGTTGATTGTTATCGCTTATCCCGAGCATCACCTAACAACACATTACACCTTAGTCGTCGCCCTCGCGTCAAATCCGCACCACCATCCTTTGTCTCTCAGTTCTGACGTTCTTGTTTACATTAAGCACGTTCTTCATCCTACCCCCAGGTCTTTTCTTCCTCTTTGTGCTTTTGAATGGGGCCATGCAAGCAGGAGCAGGGGCTTATCTCCAGACCTCTATTATCGCGGTGGCCTCACTGTTTGGACCTCCGGCTGTCCAAGCCATGATGTCGGGGCAAGCAGCTGTTGCAGTTGCTGTGAGCGGGGTCCAGGTTCTGAGTTCGGCTGCCTCAGTTCTGGGAAAGCCGCGGACATACGTTAGCGATGGATCAGCGGAGGAACGGTCTGCATTTATCTTCTTTGGCCTTTCCACTTTGTTCCTCATAGCGAGTGCCGGAGCCCACGCATGGCTTGTCAGCATGCCCGTGTACAAGATTGTCACTGCTTCCCTTGAACAGACCAGGAGGAAATTGAATAGTAGCATTTCCGAAGAACGCCTTGGACTTATCTCGCAAGGACGTAACAAGGCCTCCAGTGAAAAGGCGAATGCCATCCGGGTAGCAAAGGTCAATGTCATGTATGAGATAGCCGTGGCTTATGTTTTTGTGGTTACATTGGTACGTTTCATTGATAAGGGTTCTTCGGTATACTGATATCATCGTCTGTAAGGCCGTATTCCCTCCCATCACAACATCTATACAACCCACGGGTGACATCCACCCCCTTCTGTTTAGCGCGCTTCACTTTCTTATGTTCAACATCGGGGACTTCCTAGGACGCTATACTTGCTCCTTCCCCCGGCTTCTTATTTGGTCCTCCAAGCATCTCCTTACATTGTCGATCGCGCGAACGCTGTTCGTTCCTATCTTTTTACTTTGCAATGTCCAACGTCCGGAGGCTACGATCGCATTTCCCCCATTGATCAGCTCCGACCTCTTATTTATGTTGATTTTATGCGCCTTTGGATGGTCAAATGGTTACATCTCAAGTCTCTGCATGATGTCGGCGCCATCGATAGAGCACAACCCTAAATTGAAAGGTAGACTTGAGGATGTAGATGTCGCTGCCACTGTGGCTAGCTTCTGTTTGGTTGGGGGCCTAGTGATTGGGAGTGTGGCGAGCTTCGCAGTCAAGGCAGCAGTGTGCAACTGCAACCCTTTCACGGATTGATTTGGAGAATTACACCTTTTAATTTAGTGTATAGAATATTACCATACATATATAACACACTATGTTCAGCAACAGGGACAATATACATTTACATTTTCCTAGTGAAGGGCCATGCTGCATATCTCTGCTTTCCGATGAGCTTCTGGACAAGTGAATACTCGTGGATGAAGGCCATATATCAAAAAGTTTGGCTCAAGATAACGTTTTAAGAATACGTGTATAACTTTATCAAGTACAACGAGCCTGCAAAGCGCAAGCATTTCCATAACCTTTCCCAGTTTTACAGGTCGCAGTCAGGCCACAGCCCTACCTCCGAGTCATAAGCAAGGCCCAAGGACCACTCTTTTGAATGTTTGAGCAATCGGGCAGCACACAATGCACGAGGTGGAACAGTCCAGGCATGGTATAAGAAGTTAAACAGAACACGATCCTAACGTGCAGACAGCATGGGCTGCCACACTCCATAAGACACTTCCTCGAGGTGATGCAGCTGCACGCGATCCCATACAATGGGGATGACGTTCGCCTAAGTTGGCATGAGCAACCACTCACAAAGTAGATCGATCTTGCGGGCTCACCTGCAGGTAATGAACACATGCCCGTGACACCCGCCTTGCAAGGGTGGAGAGATTAACACGTCCGTCATAGCCGTCCAGCGGAATTTCATATGTCAGCGAAGAATAGCCGGTCCACTGATATGTAAGTCCGTTCAGATTTGTCTTTCTTCCTGGCTAGCCTCGCTATACTTACCTTTATTCTCAGATGGATTCTGTAGCGGCTATCTGCATGCAGATCGTGCATTGTATAGGAGTCGTTGCCAGAAAGGCGAACGTGCGACTGCGCCTCCTCGAGGCTGATGCCAGAAGAGAATGCCCCCTTTCGCTTGAACTTGATGTGAATTGAGCTTGGGCGACGGTACGCATCCATTGGCGGGGGTAGAGACGAGAAAGATACCGTGGAATGGCGGCGGTGGCGGGGGCGTATCATTGGCGTGAGATGACCCCCCATCGGCATCTGGCGATCGTCATAATAGGGATCGTGCAGGTCGAGGTCATCATAGGCTAGGATCATAGGTCAAGCAACCATCCTGGATTATATCATGTATCACCTTACGAGGTCCTGTAAGGCGATGATTTACAGGAACGATTGCGCCAGGATTTGATGGTGCATAAATCTGGTAAGAAGGTTGTGGATACTGCACAGTTAGGTCAGAATCGCTAAAAGAAAGTACACTGCACCGACGTACATCCCCTGGGACCATCTGCGGCATCATAGGGTCTGGGTAGATGCCCTGATGAGAGTATGGGGTGCCATATGCCATTGAAGGGCGGCGAGAAATTGGACGGCTGTAGCCGTCGTAGCCGTCGTAGGCTGAATAAGCCATGGACATTTTGAGGGGAAACGAGGAGTGAGAGAACCAGTGTGGCCAGGTCAGAAAGACGGGGCATCTCCTCAGAAAGCCTGGGTTTTATACCCAGAGCCAATGTCACAAAGAAGGGGCCTGAAACGACCATGAGGACTTGTTGAGGTGAACGCAAACATTCACAACGTCTTGTTAAATGAAATCGCCAGTGGTCAAATGTAGCATTAGAAGCTGCCTGGATGCGCTGGCCACCCAATAGCATTTTGAAGACAAATCTGCCATCTGTTAGGGCGACGGATCATAGAAATGGATTGAGGGACAAAGGCCCCAAAGCCCACATAAAACCCTAGCTCGGATATGCTGCGTGATAGCACGCAACTCCCTAGTCCAGAGCCCGCAGATAGAACTCGGTATAAGGAAAAATCCTATTGAATGTGATATGGGGTAGATGGACTTGAGCTAGTTTTGTGGCAAGCCAGGAAGGGAATAACTCGGAGATGAAGCGGCCACCTCTGAATAGAACTTCGCCGCGAGGTGACAATGAGGAATCGGAGCTAATACGAAGGGTTTGGTGGGCATGAGAGACTAGAGTGGAATGTTCAAGAAGCTGGATTTCAAGTCATTATCATTAGAGTCAGTGTAATGCTCAAGGAATAAAGCAGGTGCTTTGTTAGTAGTCAATACAAGTCTCAAAATTCTGCTTGCAGGTTTTTGTTGGACCTGGCATTCTTGTATGTTCTTAGATACTATTGATTAGGTTACATTTCAACAGGTTATGCCAGAGGCACTCTTCCAAACTGACTCTATTACACTGTGTATACAAAGGAGTTCCTCAGATGTACAAAATCCTGCTCCCTAGGCTAATAAGGTTCACAAAGGTGATGACAAGCAAGTCCAAATAGAAGCACAAACTTCTGGCAAGTCTGTTTTCCACGCGTCTCGTTCTTAACTTATGATGGCTGTGAGTTTTCTCGGTTAAATGCCCAATTGGACAAGTTTATGACTTTTGTCTTTCAGAGTCGTTGCTTAGGTCTTCTAAGGTCTGTTTCCCGGTCAAGTACGCCTTCTCGGTATAACCATTTCCTTCATAACAGATGTAATGACATTGACGCTTGAACCTCCAGTTGTTTGAGAGTCACCCAAAATGCAAGATGGTTATCTACTGCAACAGAAACCACACCTAAACCATCTCCTCCTCCACCCACATCAAAGGATGCTGCCATAACGCGTCTTGTAGACGACATTTCGGGTTTGACGCTGCTGCAGGCAGCAGACTTAGTAACAATGTTAAAGGCAATGCCTTTCAGCCCTTTGTGGTCAACACTATTCATTAATCTTTTGTGCAGTCACGCCTTAATATCCAAGAAATTGCCATGCCAGCTGCATCAGCGGCTACTCCCCAAGCAGCTGCCCCTTCATCCGACGAGCCGGTTGCTGTATGTGCTTTGCTCTTATTCCGTTTATACACCTCATGTCTGAAATTTACAGGAAAAGCCAAAAGAGAAGACGGTGTTCAATGTTAAACTGGAGTCATTCGATGCTGGGGCGAAGCCAAAAGTTATTCGGGAGGTCAAGGCCATGGTACCCAACCTGACCTTGATGGATGTGCGTACCTGTGTTTAAAAGACGCTACACATTGCGGCATACTGACTCTCACTAGGCCAAGAAGTTCGTCGAATCGTTACCCAAAGTCCTGAAAGAGAATCTATCCAAAGATGATGCGGAGAAGATGCAAAAGACATTTGAAGCCATTGGGGCTGTTGTCAAACTAGAGTAGTGACGCGCTTAGATATATCACATTGTTAATAGCATGGATTGCGCAGCCTCAGTGAGTTTGAAAAGTAACTTATGCTAGAGTCATACAAGTGACGGCTCCCAAAACAATGATGTGAATGGAGATATTAATCCTCTGACAAGTAGCGGTATTCAAACCGGAAATCGCTCTTCTTGCGTTGACACCAAGATCCCTCCCAGTCGAAATAAACATAGACACCTTGCTCATACTCTTCTGTGATAGCCTGTGGCTCAGAATGCCTTTGGAACCACGTCAAATATTTGACGTGGAATCGCCATGACTGGCGCTTCAGCTCCTTTGCAGCAAGGTACCTTGAGGGAACTGAGCAGGGACGCAAAATGATACTAAAGGAGAGGCCTACTGCTGATATGTTCCTGGCAGGTAATAAAACACATAAAATAGAGTTTCCACATCAAGCTGAGCGAATATTGCTGGTGTTCCTAAGGAGGGAAGTGGCTCCTGTGGGTAGTAGGCCGCCGTTTGGAAAGGATTTCGTGGAACGTAATAGTGCGGCCTTGCAAGATAGAGATAGTAAGCTCGTATCCCAAACAGCAACCAGAGGGTGTCTTACTTCTCTGTGTCTCTAGGTTGTGGCACATTCGCATGGCCACCTTGAAGCATCTGGTTTACTTGATCCAAGTTATTCATGCGAACAGCAGCTAAATAGTGACCAGTTAGTTGAATAATAGATTTAGTGATCCAAATATCGAACAAACCCTTCTGCTTCACATGTTCGAATGAAACCACGAGATCAGACAGAGATCCAGGGAAAGCAGACGACGTTGCTGGGCGGGATGGCGGCGCGGTCTGTGTTGTTGAAGGAGGTCGCTGTGCACCGATAGTCTGTGGTGCAGTAGAAGTTGATGACGGCCCACCAACTGCCTCGGTCTTGACTCCTGGTGGGAAGGTCGGCTGTGATGAGCTCGGCAGTGGCGATTTGGCGGGAGCCATCGAATACTGTTGTATTTGTTGTGGTAAAGGTGATGGACCTGATGGTGGTAATATCTGTGGCGACTGTAATTGAGAAGTGTCATTCGTTTGCGAGGGGATATGTGACTGCTGTGAAATCTCCGCGGTCGACGCGTGCTGGCAGGAGGGATGATTATAGTCCTGTGTTGCATATAGAGGTCAAGGACATACCTGAGCGCGAGGAGACTGACTGGCAGCTTGCGGGGAGGATGGGTCTGTAAGTCGATAAGGTTTGCTACATGCTCTGGAAGTAATACTGTGTTACCTTTGCGGGCAATACGTCGTGGTGATGAGGCTGCGCTGAGTTTTGAGGCCGGCGCAGCTTCCTGAGGGATAGGTGAATCTTCGCCGGAGTAGAAAGAGTTGTCATGCTGTTGCGATGCCGAAGACGAGAGCATTGGGCTCGTGATTGAAAGTTGAGTCAGACTTGGAGATGGCGCAGCGGCTGATACTTGGTCTATCGAAGATGGTTGGCCAAACGATGACATTATCGAAGGGGCTGTTGTAGGCACTGGCGGGTTTGGAGGTGCAATGGTAGGCGTTGGCTGTGGCGGACTCGGTTGTGCAATTGGGTGAGGCGCCACTGCAGCCGCAGCCGCAGCAGCATAGCGAATCGGAGGCAAGGTGGTCAGCGTGGGTCGTGGCGCAGGTTGCGGCAACCCTGCCTTCAGGATGCTTGCCATGGGTTGCTGCGAGAAGTTCAAATTTGGAGGTGGCTTTGCTGAATAAAACGACGAGTAAGGAGGTGTGATTAAATGTAGATATCGGCTCTGGTGCCTCACCATCAACAGAATGCTCTGCGAACGAACAGTCATGGTAATGAGCAGGGTATTTTATAGTCATGGATAAGCCACGCACTTCGCATTTGCAATGATGCTGAGGCCTTCTTCAAAATCGGGCTATCGTCCCTTTTACTACTGGTCACACTTTCTTCATCGTGTTTCTTGGCAGGAGTTCGAGCAGGTAGATCTACAAACAGGATTGTGATTCGGGGGTAAGACCAAATAAAAACTAACATACCTTCGCTAGCCTCGTCTGAATCATCGCTATCATCTTCGTCAGGGGGAATTCCGAACTTCTCCTCCTCCTCGTCCAGGTTAAGGTCATCATAGATCCCCTCATCCTCGTCGAAGTCCTCATCCTACATGTATCGTCTCGTTTGAATGTCGTCAGGTGTGATGGTGCGATGTAACGAACCGTATTGCTTTCTACAAAGTATTGCACGTCTTCTTTGAGACCCAAAACCTTTTCAGTTGACAACGATCCATTGTTGAGCAGTCGCAATACAATCTCCAGCCTGCCGATATGCCATCTTCTTCGTTCGTTCAAGGTCTCCAGCTCTTCTAATCTGCCTGCCGCAGACGAGCCGCCTTTATTTCTCTTCTTCCCAGAGCCCTGCAGTGCTTCAACCTCTGCCTCTGTCTGTTCTACTTGCATCTGTAGATCCTCCACTTGCGTTTGCAGCCAGGATGTCGCTTCCTCCTTTTCTTGCTCTTTAGGATCGAGTTTTGCAGCTGCTATTAGGCCTTCTTTCGAAAACGCCTTGGTCTTCATTTCCTTCTCGCAAGCTTTAAATTTCTCCATTTGCTATAATTGAGCAGATGCATGTTTCCAGATCCCGATGAGATACCGGCGCGAGGAAATGGGAGATGAGCATGGGCATGATGCATTAGCAAGTGTAACGTGAAGAATGCATGACACCAAACAGATAGAGAAACAAGGGTATGTGGGGGAGGCATGTCAAAGTTGTGGCGCAGTGAAAGAAGCAAAGCTTGCAAGAACTCACCGTTTCAATGAGTCTACGGTTTTCCAACAACTGGGACTTGTCTTTGATATCGTTGCTTGCTACCCAAGTCTTGATCTGGTCACGGAGTCTTTGCAGCTTTTTTATTTGCGTTTTAAGGTCCAGCTCTTGTTTTTCCTTCTGCGTTTGGTTGGTTGAGGCCTGCATTTTGTCATAGATACCCTCGAAGAGCTCAACGCCTTCCGCAACCTTCTTCAGCGTGCGGTCGATCTCGGCTGCAATACAGAAAAAATGAGTGTGATTCGAGAAGGGCATGCGTGGAGTTCACTCTGAAGTTTTCTCGCCGCCATGGCATGCAACGTGCACGAAGCGTACGGTAAATAGGGAAAGAGTTCAATGTTAGGAACGAATGTGGCTGTCGGCGTGTGTCTTGTTG
>JASFDG010000030.1:36085-51467 GCA_036937095.1 Phaeolepiota aurea
TGTTGCCAACAACGTCTGCTGAGGTAATAATAATTATCCAAACGGTCAAGATTTGGACAAACGCTACTATGCTTAACATTGCTATGCATGCATGGGGCCGCAGCACTTCATTTATTTCAGATTTGATTTTAAACCATATCGGCAAGTGGAGTGCAGCGCTGGCCCAACGTTACAGACAAAGGAACATCCTACTTACAAAGGACAGCGCTGGCATGTGGATGATAGGACGGCGCATCAAATTCAGTCGTTGTGAGGACGACGCTGCTATAAATAGACAACCAAATGTACGGGGTCTTTTTCTCCCTTCCTTTTATCTCTCTGAGAATGAAAAACATAATAAATGGGAGGTCAGGGCGCCTGAGGCAGGGAAGGACAAATGAGGCTAATTGTTAGATTGTGCGGCACGTGAGCGATAACCACAATTTCATCTACAAATGGTAATCTAGGACCTTTCATCCATTTCTTTTCTTCATCTTCTTCCCTTACGACTACCTTGTATAATGAAATCTCTCAGAAAGTCTCTGAATAGTACCAGAGAGTCTGTTCGACCCCAGATATCAACGCCCCTTCCTCTTCCCCCAGTCTCAAAGCCACCCTCCGCTATCCTACCTCCCCAGAAGGTCATCCGTGCACAATCCACATACAGATCTCAAGTACCTCAAGAACTTTCGTTCATCAAAGGAGACTTCTTCTACGTCCTCAAGGATGCCGATCAGGGAGGTTGGTACGAGGCGCATAACCCAGTGTCTGGTGCACGAGGCCTAGTCCCTCGAGCTATGTTTGAGGAATTCAACAAGAATGCAGCCCCGTGTGTTATAACACTTCTTCGTACAATCAGAATATGCGGCTGATAAGTCTCGGGCCAGAGTCCGAACATCTCAGGTTGGTCCCAGGGCTGGTATAACAGCCCTTCAAACAGGTGGGATTCCACGCTCAGATCTTTCGCCACAATCTCCCAAAACGCAAGTATTCTACGCCCTCGTCCTGCACGACTTTGTCGCAGAGAGAGCGGACGAGTTGGATGCCAAGCGTGGTGACGCCATTACCGTAGTTGCGCAATCAAATCGTGAATGGTTCGTAGCAAAACCGATTGGTAAACTCGGTCGCCCTGGTCTCATCCCCGTTTCCTTCGTCGAAATTCATGATCCTTTGACTGGAAAGCCCCTCCCTGATGTCGAAGGCCTCATGGACCGCGGGGATTTGCCAAAGGTGGAAGATTGGAAGCGAGCAATGATGTCGTACAAGCAAAACAGTATCGCGCTTGGTGTCATCGATGCACCAACAGTTGTCAATAGCCCCTATACACCTCAGCAGCCAACCAATACCGACTTTTCAAACAATCAACACCTTTCTACTCCTGATCCCCCACGAGCATCAACACCCGATTCATTGCCGGAAGGCATTCTTCTTTCTGCAAAAGTGGTATCCTTCCATTTCGAGATGGATGAATATTGGTTCCGCATTGATGGCATTTTCCAACCCTACGCCTATCCAGGAGTAAATAAACTTCCTGCAGCGAAGCAACTTGTCCTTTTCCGGGTTTACAATGATTTCTTCGACTTCCAGGTCTCGCTTCTTGATGCATTTCCTCGTGAGGCTGGCCGACAACGTCCCCACCCCCGAATGCTACCATACATGCCTGGACCTGCCCAAAATGTAGACGATGCGTTGACTGCTACACGACGGGTCGAGCTGGACGATTATGTACACAAGCTCTGTGATCTAAGTAAGGTCGGAGCAAGGTATATACTCGAACACGACGTTGTCCGTCGCTTCTTGGCAGTAAAACCTGGTGATGTCGTGCACGATGTGGAAGCCAGGTCGCAGGAACTCGAAGTTCTCCTCGCTGGTGACTTAGCAGAGGATGTTTATAACAAGAAAGATATTGATGGGGATGCGTTACACGAGACGATGAATAGAATGAGGATGGACGACGAGCGAAGCG
Source organism: Phaeolepiota aurea (assembly GCA_036937095.1). Taxonomy (NCBI): domain Eukaryota; kingdom Fungi; phylum Basidiomycota; class Agaricomycetes; order Agaricales; family Squamanitaceae; genus Phaeolepiota; species Phaeolepiota aurea. The sequence continues at coordinate 38,031 of JASFDG010000030.1, forward strand.
AGGGTTCAGAATATGATGACGAAGGATATCTGCCTCCATCACAAAAACTATCGCACGAGTACGACCGTCATCCATACCGAGAACCGCCATTGTCCGAACGACGGCCATCCCATGACAGTAACCAGTATCAAAAACATCCACCTCATGGACGGAACGGCTCATCCTCCTCTTTCAGCCGCATTTCTTCATCATACGCTTCCAATTCACGGTCAAACTCCCCGTATCCCGAACGCGCTTCTCCGCAGCTCCGCCAGGCAGATCCTTCTGGTGGACAATCCCGCTGGAACGATAACACATATCAGAGTAATGGATCAACCAGTCGCACATCTCAAGCTATGTCATCCCGCTCCCGATCACATTCAGTGGCAGGGAACCATAACACCCCTTCAATATCTGCTGCAAATCCGCAGACTGCATTTGTTAAAATCAAGATTTTCGATCAAGTTGCTGATGATCTTATCGCTATCCGAGTTCACCCCAAAGTTACCCATGCAGAGCTCATGGGCAAGGTTCAGGCACGGTTGGGAGGAGAGGTCACGAACTTGAGGTACCGCGATAGCGTCACGAACAGTTATGTCGGGCTGGATTCAGATCGCGATCTCAGGGAATGGATGGAGGGCACCGACAAGCATGTCTTGTTCGCCGATTAAGCCTTCCGTGCCCGTCTGTGGCCACTGCTTGGCCACTTCGCATCTGAGGATCTGCACCCACTGTTCGTCATTCTACTTGCCCCGTTCCTCATGCAATCCAGACTTTCCGTTTTTATTGATTGTAACATCGTTGTATGTTTTCCACCATTGACGCCTCTATACATACCATTATGACACATAAATTCATCTGTACCATCCAGTGTAGAACTTGTGTTGTAGGTTGTCTATTTTTCGTATATACTTGTTTGCCAGTCATAACACTCGGAGATATACCAACTTGGAATCGTCCATACGAACACCATATTCAGCTACAGCTGCTACACATCCACTAAAAATGCCTTCGATTGGCCGCTACATACGGGGCATACGGAGCGTCGGGATAAAGGCGTGGTGGAGGCAAATGCAGTACATTGGTGATGTCAAGGCAGGAACATACGTGGGCGCTGACCAGTACGTCCAACCGCCTGCCTCGCTGGGATTGATGGAATAACCTTTCCCAAAGGTTTGGAAACAAGTATTTCGAGAACAGGAATGGAGAGCAAGAAGTCCCAGGTAAGTCCAATCATCCATATCAATTATACTCATTCTTTGGGCTGAGATATGCTGCCTACTAGGCCGCCACCGATGGGTAGACTTTGCTCAGGTACGTTCAGCAATATAACCCAGGGTGGAGTTGGTGGTTAAACTCTTGTTCAGCACGACTTCAATGCTACACAAGTGCCTCCCGAATGGCATTCTTGGATTTCACATATTCGCAAAGACCCTCCATCTGCTGACCCTGTCATGCGGAGCCTAACCCCTCCCTGGAAAGCGGTACGCATATTCCTGTTCTGTAGACCTTTCAAATTGACTCCTTTCTCAGCCCTACTACGAGAACTTGACTGGCACAAGGGGTGCATACAAATCATATAATACCGTTGTTCCCAAGATCAACGCCTGGGAGCCTAAAACCACACCACGAGTATAGAAAGCAATATATTATCTTCACTCTGCAAGAGTTTAAACTGTCTGGCTCATCAGTCCCCCTTTTCTATGACATTGTGCAAGACATATTCTGCAATAGCAAGACTGGAAGTCAGACCAGGACTTTCAATTCCCAACAGGCTAATCATCGCATCCCTCCCATTTTGCGATGAAGGAGAAACATCTTTGCGGACAACGAAGTCCTGGAACCCACCCGTCGGTGGAATGAGCTTTGGTCTCATGCCACAATAATCTGGCTGTAAGTTATCTATGGTCACATTGGGCAGATAACTTGTTATTGCCTGATGCATCTGGGTAAGCCTGGACTCGTCGGGGACGAGTAAACCATTCCAAAAGTCTGCAACTTCTTGAGCCAAAGATGGCTTCGCCTGTGGAGGGTTCACCCATTCTAAATCTGGTCCAAATCTTATTTTCCCCTCCAAATCGAGTGTCAAATGAGTTCCCAGAGATTGGAACGCGTGGGCGTTTGGCCCAGTCTCGGGGCATGGATATATGAGGTGTGACACATGGGATATTCCAGGTCCTTTGTATGCTGCATAAGACCCTTTGGCGTAATACATGGCAAGGCGCTTTTCTGGTGGAAGAACGGAATTCAAGATGAGGGTGCTCGAGAGACCAGAGGCGTTGATTAGCGTGCGTGCGAGTACGGCGTCGGCTCCTTGGTTATCGCCTGTGATAGTTTGGACCACCCATCCACCCGACTCTGTTGGGTGAGCCAAGGCCGAGACGCGCTCGATATATGGGTCAATACGGACAACGCGGGTCGAATAAACAAGCTCTCCCCCCTCTGAATCGATGATGTCCTGCTCTAGGCTTGCCATGAAGGAGTGAGAGTCTACAATGCCAGTGTCAGGGCACCAGAGCGCAGCCGTGATGTCTTTCGACAGATCTGGATCCATGTCCCATACTTCTCGTTTACTAAGGAGTATAGTGGAGAGCACTTTTTGGTTTGGGCTGGTGTGTGGTGGAGAATGAGGCGGCCATTTGAGTGAGAGCGACTTTTTATGGAGATTTTCGATATACGGCCGCTGACTTTCCTTTGCCACGACCATCTTTCCAACTCTTTTGTGGGGAATGTTATATTGCTTGCATCTTTCGTACATAAGGTCGCGTCCACGAAGGCAGAGTTGCGTTTTTAGGGAACCTGCTGGATAGTATAGGCCTGGCAATCGAGATGGTTACATTTGAGTTGTGTAAAGTATGACTTCAACATACCTGAATGGATAACCTCGGAGTTCCTTGAGCTTAAAACATTGTATGAGAACCAGCGGGACTATACACAGGGAAAGGCACACCTAATTTCCTGGCCCGCAGTTGAGTGTCGTTCAACGAGGCATGTCGACTTGTGCGGCAACTCTTTGCACAAATGCTGGGCAATGGCAAGTCCAACGACACCTACTGTACATGGAGCGAACTTGACTGGACATTTCCGGATGGCTCACCTCCGCCAACGATGAGAAAGTCAACAACCGAATCTGGTGCCTTAGCAGGGCGTGAATACCCTGGAATGGTGGCATTACTAGTAGAATCTTACTCTGTACCTAAATTTCCCAGTGTCATTCAATGCCCTGGTCAACCCCCGTACAGCAGACATTTCCAGGATAGTGTTGTGTAATACTGGGACATTAACCGTACACTATGATCGGTCATCTTATCAATCACAACACCACTTAGCGCTGCTCATCGCAGGGATTCTACCAGTACATCGTCAATATGTCACCTTCAGGCATAGGCCCACAGCCGCTGCCAGAGCAGGCCGTTCAAGACAGACTAGCAGCCTTTGATAACATCCCCCTGTTCATGAAGTCAGTCCCAACAGAAGAATCAGATGATACGACGCTCTCTGCGCTACAAAGCTTAATTTATGATGGAACACCGGATGGTGGGTGGGAGCTACTTACCTTTCAATGTGCTCCATGGTGGTGATTGAAATTACAGAGGTTGCCCAGAATTTCAAAGATCAGGGGAACGAGTATTTCAGAGGCAAAAGATATCGCGAAGCTCTTGGTTTTTATACGCAGGGCCTTGATGCGAAACCGACGGATACAAAATTGCAAGAATCACTGCTATGCAATCGGGCTGCATGTAATCTCGAACTCAGTGAGCTGATCTATATCATCTGGTACAGCCCACGATGATTAACTCGTTCGATCACAGAAAATTATGGTTCAGTGCTCAAGGACTGCTCAAGGGCACTCACTGCCAATGGGGAATGCTCAAAGGCGTTTTACCGCTCGGCGCTTGCGCTTATGTCTCTCGATAGGGTCGAAGAAGCCATAGACTGCTGTGATCGATGCCTGGCATACGATCCCAAGAATAAAGGCATTATCTCCGTCTTGGAGCGAGGCCTGGAGGCCAAAGCAAAGAAAGACAAGCGTGAACAAAAGAGGGTGGAGCGTGTTCGAAAGGAAAAGGAGGCGTCGCATTTGATGAAGGCTGCGTTTCGAGTGAGAATGCCCGATAAGGATTTGAAGACCTCAAACAAGTATCTAACACCGGTGACACACAGGAACGCAATCTCATCGATATCCCAAACCCTGCAGGTTCTGCGAACCCGTACTCACCGCACTGGGATGCGGAAGATCCGACACGATCAACGCTCGTCCTACCAGTGTTTTTCCTGTACCCCCAGTACGCTACATCAGACATCATAGCGGAATTTTCGGAACACGTCCCATTCGTGGCGCACCTATCCACGATGTTTCCCCCAGAGGCACCACCACCCGACTGGGACGCGAATGGGAAATACATTAACGGGCGGCTTGTTATTTATGCGATAACCCATCGGAAACGCTTACTAAAGGTTGGCAAGAAAATGACGCTCCGAGACGTCTGTAATGCTGCGAAGGCGAAAGATGGGGATCCACATGATGGATTGGAGGTTAAGGATGGGTGCTTGTCATTTGTTGCTGTCCCAAAGGGAGACATTGAGCGCAAGTGGGTAGAAGAATACAAGAGCACACGCGACTACAATCGGTGATGAAGTTTGATGAAGATTATTATTGTACATTGCTATGTCCAGCTGACGCCATGGGGACCCTTGAGGGATGTGCTGGCAATTAGCACATTATGAGCACAAGCCGTGAATGGCCGGCCGGAAGCCCATCCCGGGCCGCAATGTTTATCATTGTTTGATCCAATTTGACGAGCAGCAAAAGCATCTATCTGTCGTCGTCGTCGTCGTCAAAAGGTCTGGTGAGTCCAAATCTTGCATTTTCTTGTGGCCGGAGGCATCTGTGTGTCGTATGCATTGATGTGGAGAGACGAGATTACCATCGAGTTGTCGATTGGGGTGGATGGCGAACTTTGAATGTGGATGTTGATTCCCATTCATTCATCTTTAGGGCCCTCCAGCAACATGTCTGTTTCACAGAAGATTCTGCGCACCGCGAATGCGCCCACGACTCCCCCAGATGAGGTCGAAACAAGCGTAGCTCAAGCTCTGATCGACCTCGAGAACAATGTTCCTGAACTCAAGTCTGAGCTCCGTGCTCTCCAAATCTCTGCTGCGCGTGAGGTTGACGTCCGTGGCGGCAAGAAGGCTATCGTTGTCTTTGTCCCTGTCCCCCAATTAAAAGCATTCCATAAAGTTCAACAGAGGTACGCCTTTAGTCATTGGATGCGAGCATGAATCTCAATTATATTGTTATGCTCAGGCTCACACGGGAGCTTGAGAAAAAGTTCTCAGACCGCCATGTCGTATTCATCGCCCAACGCCGTATGCTACGCAAACCCACCCGCACCTCACGCGTCAAGCAGAAGAGGCCCCGCAGTCGCACCCTCACGAGCGTACACGAGAAAATCCTTGAGGACCTCGTTTTCCCCACGGAGATCGTCGGCAAGAGGACCCGTGTTGCTGTTGACGGTTCAAAACTACTGAAAGTGTGAGTAATATGACATTGGCTGTCGGTCACTGAAAATGACCGTGTGCACAGCTTCCTTGACTCAAAGGATGCAACATCCCTGGAATACAAGTTGGATTCATTCTCATCTGTATACCGCCGTCTGACGGGGAAGGATGTAGTATTTGAGTTTCCGGTGGTTGTACAGGAGTAGGGTTATGATGCTATGTTACGAAAATACATGCCGGATGGCATCTTGAATGCTCTTCGGAGAGGCAGTGGTGCAGCTGAGATCCGAGTACCGGCTGATAAGAAGAGTTGTATATGATAGTTGAATATATAACTTTGGCTCGAAAAGGAGAAGTGTGGGATTCTGGCCACACGTGCCTCCGCGTATTCTCGTCAGGGGCTTTCAAATCTGTCTCTGTCCCCGCTATCGTCTCCATTCCCCAACACAAGCCCTCGCGGCCCCTGGGCCCCCCTCACGACTTCACCAGAGCCTCATGCAAGAATACTCAAGGATGGATCCCTATTCGCGCTCCAGGTACGAAGAGGGTGTTGACAGCAAGATCGTCATCATGGGCAACTCTGGCACGTCGGTTTTTGCGCATATATTCTTCTTCTCGTGCTCATTCGCTTTCCTCAGGTGTTGGTAAAACCAGTCTCCTTCAACGCTATACCCAAAACAAATTCGATCCAAAGAATACGACTTCTACGAGCGGCGCTTTTTTTGTCACGAAGAAGGTCTATGTAAACGGTCTCAGAGTCCGTCTGCAGTTGTGGGATACCGCAGGTCAGGAGAGATTCAGGAGCATGGTGCGGTCTTCCCATTCACATTTTCTCAATATGGACCGATGGGCTGACACCTGGCATCGCTCACTAGGCACCTATGTATTATCGAGGTATGCATCATCTGCATCCGCTGCTGTCGGATTGGCTCATCTCTACCCCTTAGGCGCGAATGCGGCTCTTCTTATGTACGACATCACCAATTCTTCTACCTTTGAGGACATCCGAGGCTGGTTGGAGGGTAAATTTCTTTACTATTTTGCCGTTTTCGCCTGGATTCACACCTACAACTATCACAGAGTTGAAAAAAAACTGTCCTCCGGAACTCATCATATACATAGTCGGGTCAAAAGCGGATCTGTCGCGACATCGACAAGTGACACCTGACCTCGCTCGTCTCTCTTTACACAACTGGTTCCCTCCACCCAAACCCCCAGCTCCTCCGCCTCCCCCCGCCCCTCCTTCTACCCTTTCCTACATTCGACCCCGCTTTAAATCATTTCCGGGCCTTAGATCTCCCCCCTTTATACAATCACCAGGACCTTCTCCCCAAGACACGCCTGCCTATCTTGATCTCCCACCCAACCACACAACTGCCCTCCAGCGCAGCAGAACTTCGGCCCAGGCCCGACCAAAGGCCGCCGGGTCCCTTACACGTTCCAGCACTACTTCTACCAATTCTAGAACTCCCCAATCGTCCAGATTTGGATCAAGTTATGGGAATGGGCCAAGCTGGAACGACAACGGCGATAGCAGCAGCAACAGTATCGACGAAAGAAACGAAGAGGCAATTGAAGACGATGATGCTGACGTAGAACAGGAATGGGGTCTTCGAAAGGGGATGGAACTTTTCGAAGTCTCTGCCAAGGACGACACAGGTAGATATCAGAACACACTCTCGTGAACTCATTTCATTAATAGGTATTCCAGGAATTCAAAACCTCTTTGAACACCTCATTTCTGCGATCATTGTCCGAAAGGATCTTATTGAGCAGGAGAATGAAATGAAAAAACGTGACAGTGTGTTTTTGTCCAGTGTCAGCACACCAGCCTGGGCTGCCCAGGCTGATGAGGAGGAGGCACGGGAGAAGGCGCAACGCACGGGTTGGACTTGCTGCTAGCACGGCCTGGCGCGAGTCGCCCAAGCACATTCCCTTGACAGCCGCTCTTTGTTTCATTCCCTCTTTCTCATTTTCCACTCTTTCTGCCTTCTTTCTTATCTATTTCATTTTCTCATTCATCTCATTCAATCTGCTTCCGCTGCATCAAGTTCCTTATCTCTATCTCTATTTGTTTTCTTTCTCCCAGCACTGTTCGTATGCCACACACCATTCCCATCCCCATCCATCCATGTCCATAAAATTGCCAAGTACTCAGACCCATCACGGGTTCAACTATTCTCACCGTTCTACTGGGCTCGCTCTATCTTATCCACTGCCTACTTTAGCTACATATGCCATGCCCTGATTCATTTTGTGGAAGCCCTTATGGAAACCGATCTGGACTATTCCGTCCGTCGCACTATGTAATATCAAATGAAATGGTGACTGCAGGGCAAACGGCGAGAGATCGGGGATTGCATCCCTCTCGTTGAGTACTGGAACAAACTTTTGAGTATAAAAGAGGGGTTTTCTGTTGTTTAGTTCCTTATGTCTCTTGTTCCACCGGATCCTGCACACAACGGTGCTTCTCCAACCAATATGTGCACTCCAGAACACTGTTTCTATGCATTTGATACCCTCTATTGTGCTCTCACATCGGCGAAACCGATCCCACCATCGTTTCCAGGCGATAAATAGTGCGCACTCGGCGTCCCTGGGATGCGCAACCACATACTGACAGGCTATATTGTCATGCAGCCCTCTTTTTGTAACATGGAGCACCGTGCGTCCAGGCCGCACTCCACGCCTTCGGGGTTGCATTGGCAATTTTGAGCCGATGCCTCTCCACCAGGGTATCGCAGAATATGCCCTCATCAGCGCCTTTAGAGACTCGCGTTTCAGAAAGATAGACGAAAGCGAGTTAGAAACCTTAGAATGCAGGTGCGATCACACACACCCCTCCACTCGCAAACCAGTCTGAGAGATTCCTTTTGTTTCCTATTGTGCCCTAGCGTAGCTCTGCTAACCGATTTTGAGGACGCTGATTCATATCTCGACTGGACAATTGGCATTCATGGTATCTACATTAAATTTCCTCACCCTTCCCTCACAAGCCCGTCATCCTCCGAGGCGCCATCCCCCCTGTCATCCATGCCAAATCTGCCGAGACTCACATCGAAGCAGACGTTTTCTGCTACTTATTTGCCGGACGTCATCCCCGAACAAGGTTGGGACAAAGTCGAGGCCGTCGACAGCGCTATCCAGAAAGCTGGCTGGACTGGGCGCATAACGGAAGACATCCGCAGGAGCGCGAAGCTGCGGCGGTATCAGAGCAGAGCGTGCACTGTAGGGTGGGAGGAATACGTTGACTGGCGTAAGCAGCTTGAGAAGAAACCCTGATTATATTGACACGTAGATCGTGAATCCTTGCAATGTAGATCTTGGCAGATCCAGCAATTGTAACAATAATATTTCGTTTGCATTAGCCCTGTCACCTAGTCGTATTCTTCTCATCGGAGAACAACTGGTCCTTCAATCTCCCTAGCCGATCGTTGGGGCCACCCAACGGCGCCTCCAGTTTCTGCTCCAGTTGGGTCCACACAGCCCGCAACAATTTCCTATTGCCCCCGCTTGCCCTCTCGAATGCCTTGATGACCCAGTAGGTAAATGATTTACTGGATTTGGCACAATCAGGCCACGCAATGAAGGTGTCAAAGATTGCTTGAAGGTGGTCCAGCGTCCACGTTTGGTGATCTATCGCGGCGTGGCACTTGTACTTGGGAGCAACCGTATGCTTGTAGAACCCAAGAAAAATAGCTCTGTACACAGCGAAGTTGGGTCCATATAAGACGACCTCGTTGCTGCAGGCGATGGCTTCAGCGTCATGATTTTCCGACGAGAGCATGTCCATAAATGTATTCACAGTCGCCAGGAAATCACCATGATAGGCCATGCTCTGGATGATCAGGGTAAATGTTGCTTCGTTAGGGATGAGACCATCGGAGATAACCAGATTCTCGTCTTCCCTCAATTGCTGAGCAACATCGATTAGATCGGCTTCCTCGTAGTCCGTCTCCAATCCCAAATTATGCCGCAAGATCTGATATACCATCCTGACTGTGCGAGGTTTACCGCAATTGGAGTATGTCCACATACATGCGTTCAAGCCATCTATCCCAAGCTCATGACCTTGTTCCCCCATTTTCCTCAAAGTCGAGCGCACACCATACAGCAGCCGATTGTGAGTGAAGTAGGCCAACATTGAGAGATGAGTGATCCGATTAGGCTCCAAGTTGGCGTCCTCCAGCATCTTCGTCGTGTAAAGCAGCGCAGGCCCATCTCCAGTGCGCGCTGCCAGACCGATTAGGGATGTGTATGTATAGATATCCCCGTTCATGCCCAATCCTTCACGGCAACCTTCCGCCTCACCATCCGCCGCTGGATACCATGAAAGAGCAGTCCCTGGCACGCGCCCGAGCACCATATCATTGAAGATGCTTAACGCCATTCGGAGATCCTCCGTGCGTGCCTTGCGCCAACCCCTCCCGGCATGGTCGATCAGGGCATTCCATTCGTGTAGGTGGACGGTCCCGCCAGTGTCGCGCAGCGTAGTCAAAACAGCGAGCAGCCGAAGAAATTGGGTCCGGGTTTTGGGGCGGTTGTGTGCGAGGAGGCGGCACAGGCGGTGGAGATGGTGGTAGGGAATGAATGGGGAGAAATTGCGGCCGTCGAGAGAGCCAGATGTTTGTAGGTCGAGAAGGCATGAATAGGCCTCCCAGCCGGCTGCGGCGAAGGGGGACATGGCAAGGGTACGTAGATGCATCATGCGCTGTGTGTCGGCATCTAGGAGTATAGGGTGAGCCTGAGAGCCTTGTGGATTGTCGCGTTCTTGCGCGGCCTTTCTGGTATAGTAGTCTCTGAGCCGTCTTTCGAGCTCGGTGTACTCTACTATGGGAATACGGAGTGATGTCACAGATTTTGAAGTCAAAGGGCGATCGGGGCCGGTTTTTTGCTCCCTTCCTGGCAATAGGCAATGGGAGTTCCTGTTCACACGGGAAGTAGCATGCTGATCCACAGTGGGTAGGACTCCGGTTATTGGTACCAAGGGTGGTTCGGATACATCCTGGTGCACCCCATCCATTTCCTCCTTCAGATTCTCCATAGTGACGGAAAAAAGAGAAATCGGTGGACCCCCATCCTGCATCAAGGTGGGTGGTTCTTCGCACTGCTCTGCGTCGACGAGTGTGCAGGGTGAGCCCAAGAGCCTGGATGTATGCACAGTGAGAGCTGCTGCTTGATGTGGCTTCCGTAGCGTCAGAAGGCTCTCCCTGACTCCTTTCAAGAGATAACATGGACGGAAAGTATGGGATGTCGATGACAGTAGACTGAGGCCCAGCGAGGACGCTCTCAGCATCAATGGGACGTGCAGTCATCCTAAAATTTGGAAAAATGAGAACCTAAAAGAAAGGATGGCAGAGAGAATGAGAATATACCGCGACTTGCACTACCAAACAACTAAAAGAATGCCTTGGACGCGTTTACTGAGATTTCTTATAAGTTTACCAAACTTTTTGTTTGGCTCAGCCATTTCGCACGCCTGCTGATTGGCTGCTGATCCAATTATACAACATACTCAAAGCTATGATAAATGGCATAGTACGGTGTACAAAAGAGTAGTAGATAAATGCAACAATCAAGCCCGGGCCTTGAGCGTTCCCAAAAACGCAGCCTTTTCTTCGAATGTTTGGAAAGCACCATGCTAGACGACGTCCAATATGAGCGAGACAAATTCTATAGCTTCCAGCTAAATCACTAACCCCGAATTTCGATGATGTATCGATGAATTTGAGTTGCACCTTCTCCAAATCCCGACGTGACGTGTGTACCATGAGCGATTTGCGGAGTGTGATGACACGCTTCTTGGTTCCAGGAATAGAACCTTTCAGCATGATGAAGTCGTTCTTGACAATACCGTAGTGAGGGAAGCCGCCCATGGGCGTGATCGCCTTCTTGGTGATATCAGACTCTGTTGAAGCATTGGCCTCATCAGTGCCCGAACCAAGGCGGTACACCTTCTTGTTAAGTTCGGTACGGTGATGATAACCATCTTTATGGGTCCAAAAAAAGTTAATTAAAAAAACGCGTATGCAACCATAGTTGATACACACTTTGACCAGCACGGGCAACGGAGAACATGACCTTGGAAGGATGCCATGCCCCAATACAGGCGACCTTACGGAGACCTTTGTGCGTCTTGCGAGGAAGCTTCTTGGTTCCCCAACGGTGAGTTACACCCTCGAAACCGTGACCCTTGGTGACGGCAATAACATCTATACACTCATCCTGCTCAAACACCGACGAAACCTCAATAGGCTTCTCAAAGAGACCCTGCGAGAACTCGACTTTGTCGGCAATTGACCCACCATTAACTTGAATCTCCATCAAGTGCGCCTTCTTTTGGCCAAGACCAGTCTTCCTGATCTGGGTGTGGGCAAGGACACGGACGACAGTGCAGTACTTGCGAATACGTTCGAGTTCACGAGACACCGATTTGCCACCATCTTCAGCATGCTTTTTGGCATAGCGCGTGAAGGCCTTCTTCTTCGAGCGATACCAGTTCTTGTAGAAGCGACGTTTGACTTCGTCTGAGAGATGGGATGCCCAGACGGTGGTGAGTGTGCGGAGGCCACGGGGAGTCTCTACGTATCCAACGACACCAACGACAATCATGGGTGGTGTTTCAATGACGGTAACAGCCTCGACAACCTCGCGCTTGTGCATCTCTACATGACATTAATTCCCATTGCACCTAATTATCGGAAAAATTGCACGCACTAGATCCTGGTCTGTCAAGATCGCGGACGACGTGGGTCATGCCAGCCTTATAACCCATAACAGCAGTCAAGTGCACAGGCTTCTTGGGGTCATCCTACACGAAATCCAGATGATTTCCCAGTAGCAATAATCAGACTATGTACCTTGGGGAAAGATTTGACTTTTCCGCGATGACGTGCGGCACGCTTTCTTGGGAGGAATCCAAGAGAGCCATGGCGGGGGGCTTCGAACTAGTGATTTACAAGATTAATACCCTGATCTCAGTGATACGCACGCTAAATAACAGACCTTACGATGACTAATGTGAAAGACGGTGAGCAGAATGACAGCGATGAACAAGGACGATAATACACACCTCATCTTGGGGAATCTTGAAGATGCTGGGGATGTTGTCGACCATCGTTAAAATTCCGCCTTCGCTGTTGCACGCTCGGCAACCCCCGGTGTGGCTTAGGTACTGTACAGTTCATTTTGTGTCTAGTCAAACTACCCAGGATATACGCGATCGGCGTCGATGCTTATCGCAAGCATCTTAGAAAGACCAACTAGTATATTTGTTGACGAATTATATGTTATGACCAACCCCTGCAGAGTGCAACAAATGGACCCCGCAATTATCTTTCTATTTTCCGTAAAACCTCCCAGAGACACCACCTCAGATATCTACAAACATGTCGAACTAGGCCTGCATTCTGTCCCTGATTGTTGAATGTGACCACACACAAAGGTCGCAAACTACGTGAATGCTGAACTCGCCGCCCATGCCCTGGAATTGCCCATTGTTCTTGGCCATGAATCGGTTGGCATTGTCGTTGAGGTTGGTAGCAACCTCAATGACATTGTAATTGTGGCAATCGAGCCACTGTCGTACTGCAGAAGGTCCGCACTATGCATATGGGATTTACCTCTTGCTATGATAGGCTAATTTCTCTTCGACCAGATGTTATAATTGCAAAACTGGCAGGCCAAATATCCCACAGAAGAGCGACCCTGGATCTGCATTCTCACACTCTTACCACCTGTAGCACTATGCCAATATGATGCAAACCTATCCGTCAAGATCCCCATAACCCTTTAGGAAGAGGCAGGTTGCATCCAGGTTACCCATAGCAATCAAAATGATGAATACCAAGCACCGAAGGGCTAACATCGAGACTCCTCCACAGATCGCCAAGCGTGCAGGGTTTACAGCCGGCCAGACTGTTGCTGTATTGTGAGCATCATGGGCGGACTCAA
>JASFDG010000030.1:60036-73328 GCA_036937095.1 Phaeolepiota aurea
AATAACACCATGCAAGCACTAAATCTTGTATACGTGCCATGCTAATAAGATGTTTTCTGGTGAGTTGTAGCCCATCCGCACGCTCTCAATGTGCTCACGTAGGATTTGGCAGCGGAGGGATATTACACAGCGATATACTCAGGCACAGCTCAGGGAATCTAAAGACAATGTTCATATTCATAACTGCTGTTGAATAGACGCTGTACGCACAGGACGGCAAATCTCACTGCACAATCAACTGATATGCTTTCCAGTGCAAGTATATGACATGCTGGAAGATGTAGCTTCTGAGAGCTAGAGATCAGCAAGAGTTTGTGAGCCGCGTAGAATATGAAGGGTTTCCCAAACCTGAACACAAAACGCCAAGTCAGCGGCATTGACCCAACTGTCATGCATTGCATTTGTCCGACAATTTGATTTACCAGCACACCGCAGATCGAAGGCGACCATATTGAACATAGTGTACAAGCGACTGTCGAAGAACTGTTTGTCTACCCATGTTGAATCAAGAAGCATGGGATGCAAAATGATGACAGTCGGTAGATGAGATTGAAGGCCGCCAACATTTTTGTGAATCGCGGTCGTGAAATAATATATGGATGCGTAATCGTCTCGGGCGTGTAGGTCTACCCAGGGCATGTAGTCTAATGAGACCGCGAAGAGGATGGAAAATTGGGACAAGATATTGGTGTCAGTATGCCAAATCAGGTGGGTGGTTGTGCGTTATTTGGATGGCGAGCAGCAATTCACGCGACCCTGATATGCCATTTGAGGATACGATTTGCACCGAGTATAACCCAAGCGATAAAATGCGTTGATTGGTTAGCGGGAGATGGTTATGCATATGAATGCGACGCGCCTCCTAAGCGACTCTCTAGAGGGATAATGGACAAAGGGAGTCTAGACTCTAAAGCAACTCGGGTCAATTTCGGAATATGGGCGGCAATTTCCGCAGCTCAGTCACTATGGTTCCAAAAGTCCTTCTAGAACCTGAATGACACGCTGCTGGTGCTTTTGACCCCGTCATCAGATGATAGTCTACGAAACAAATTTGCCATAAGATACATACTTCTCTTGATGTGTGCTCCTGCGTTGGGTGCATAGTTGGCACACCCAGTTGAGCGAGCACCGCTTGCTGTTTCGATATTAGACCATCCCACGCAGGAAGCGCCCGCTCGCCGTCGAACTTTTGCAGCTCTTTTTGGTATGAATCCGACAGCACCTACAAAATCTTGGCGTTGCAGGATTATAAGACAATAGGGGTAGGCGCACCTCTGCTTCATGGGGCGATATATTTACACCAATCATCACAGCTCTTTCGAATGAGACTATCAGGCAATATTAATTGCAAATAAAAGTAACACTCACTTTGTCTTAGCTATTTGAACCTTCTCTTCATGCTTTTTCTGGATCGCGTTTCGGTCGTCAAAGAGTTGACGTTCCAGAGCATCCTGCTCCTTCTTCATCTTTGGCATTCCACGATGGACTCGATCGAGGCTTCAAATTGGCAAGTTGAACATCGTACCTGCAATATTTTGGCTGCGAAGCGTGGGTCATCTGCTAATTGAGCGATGAGCGGCAATGCCTTTTGGAAGGATGAGGGTTTCAAGTCATGCGGTTTCTGTAGGTCGGCAGCACAGGGAGTTGGATGGTTGTTGGCTGGTTCAGTGACTGGAGGGTTTTGGTTATCCCCGATCTGAGCTGGCGCCCCCGTCAGAGCTACTTGGGGCAAAGCTGCAGATGCCTGCAACTGAGCCAAGAGAGATGCAACCGATCCCCCTCCACCCCTCTGAGGCAGCTCGGGAGGTGATTCGGAAACCTGAGCCTGCGAAGTACCAGAAACCTGTTGCCATGCATCTGAACAACGAAGTTGGTCAAGCAGGGCCTTTACGCCTGCAGGATCCTGTTCAAAGAATAAGTCTAGTCAGCATATACTGTGTGACGATTTTGCATTACATTGATGTTTGTGAAGTTCATGACTTTTACCAAGACTTCTACGAACAAAGGTTTAGATGCCCAGGCTCGCTCAGGAACTTCCTGGGCCTCACGTGTCTATGACGGCAAATGTCAATGAGTCACGATCCTTGACTAAGTATGAGGCTGGTCCATCCAGGTACCGAGCCCAAGAAGTACATGAAATTTTGTTTATGAACACGCTACTGTGCTTCCTGCCCCATAGCCGGGGATGAGGTTGGTGACAAACTAAACTGGTCCAAACCCACGCCTTGTATGGGTTCTCGTAAAGGGCTGTAAAGGGCCTCGCTTTGTAAGGTGTGCATCTGCCAAATAAATGCGTGAACCACATGCTCAATCAGATTTGGCTGATGCAGGTTTGGAATGTCGTGAAATGTGTTTCCGAAACGTTTTTACTGGCCTTGTCTGATTGGGTGGATGAAGATATGTACAATCCCTGCCAATTGCTTTCAGATTGATGGGGAACTCGTGCAGGGGATGTTGGAAAATTGAGAGATTCCAGCGGATGGATGTTGCGCTCAAATGTCCCTGCCTCGGTCACTAAACGTTTGATCGGGATCAGCCTGGCTATCATGTGGATGTTAGGCTAAGTATGTATTGGTGTCAAGGTGAATCCGACTTGATGCCATCGGAGAGCGGACATGCCACGAGAAAGAGGAGACCGGAGAGTAAGGGAGTTCATGATTAGCCTGAACGAAAGTCCCTCGGGGGCTGAGTTAATCAATTTGACGTGTACAACGAGTTGCCCAGAGTACTTGGGTTTTGTTATGGGACACGTACGGCGTTTCATAACGCGAAATTTTTTGAACGACTTGAGGACCCTTGGCCTTGTCGCTGTCCGTTTGAAAAGCTAAAAAAAAGGGGAGCTATCGCGAACGCTCCGAAAGCCGAGCTACATATTCCTTGGCAGAAGCAAGGCATTGTTCCAGGTCGGTGATCGGGAATATAGCCGGGGAGGGTATGTTGCTGGGTCATGTCTGAACATACATACAACATAGGTCATACATGAGGATGTTGGAACGCCTATGGCTTCGATTAGTTGCGACGGTGTCGACAATCAGTGACATTTTAAAAATTCACCGAGGCATAAGGGAATCATCAGGTGCCGCTATGTCCGGAAACGATGAGCGTCGCGCAGCACGAGATCAGGCGCCAGGGCACATTGGTGAGCGCCCTTAAAAGATATATGGTAAAAGGAAAGATGTGTGAGAAATTGGTGTGATGATTGTTCTTTCGTAGCCAGCTGGAGAAAACCATTCGCCTGTCCAGTAGGTCAGCCATGGCCAGCGCCAGCGCCAGTGCTAGCAAGAACAGTACTTACCTATGATAGCAAGGCAGCAAGGAAAGGCGGCCGGTGTGAGGAGGAGTCAGGCCCAAACAGGGGCTGGTCAGAAGCGATCTAAAATGCATGAGGCGATTACCCTTGTGGGAATACTGTGTTGTGATGGGCAACCGAGCCGATTGTTCCCACCTTGGTGTCCTTCTCTTGCCGTCTTTCTACTTCACTTCAGCCTCCTCCTCCGCCGCCTGCTCTCATATTTCCCTTTTATTTCTTTCTTCTTACCATCATCTTCTCTTCTCTTTTCTTTCTTGGTCTCAAATCATGCCCGCCCAAGTCGATGAGGCTCAGGCCACTTCGTCGCATATGATGAAGACCACAAAACGCGGCAGGCCCTTCCTGAAGGTTCGTTTCAATGCCCTGCCTCCTTCATTCAAGCTAATTACACGCTGTAGGATACTCTGGACCTCTTCGCAACTCTTATAGTCTCTCTACAACTGTCTCCACATAAACAATTCTTTCGCACATTTCCGCATTCTTTTTCAACGTTCGTCTTTTGCCTTCCTTCTAATTAAACCTCCCTCAACTCCCTTCTTTCAGAGATGAAGCTGCGCAAAACCTTGCGTCCCTCAAGTTCGCTCAATCAAATCGTGGGCCGGATCCCAGAGAGCCTTCACGAGTCGTAACGACGACCACGACAACCACGTTTTCAATGACCCGCGATATGGCCAAGGCCATGAGCCAGCATTTTATGGATGCTCGCCTGATTGAGAACGCTACAGATCCATCCCTCAACCTTTTCAAAGACCGGGGCGTATACCAGCTCACTCCCAAGGGCTTGCACGTTCTTGAGCGATTTATTAGCAAGAACGGAATCAACTCCGATCACCTCCAGCCAGTATTCAGTTCTCAGCCCATCTGCATCAAGCTTCTCCATCTCGAACGACGTGCTGCTGACGATGAGATCATCGTCAGCCAGTCTGTGATCAACGCTTTGTTCCGCCGTTTTGCCGGTCGCCAGCCCACCTATCTACCTCAAACCGACAAGGTGCAAGATGCCTTCCAGCGATATAATGACAGATCGAAAGGAATAGCTTTGCACGATGCTACAGAGCGTCCTCAAGGTCAACAAGGCAAGGCGCAGCAAATCCATCGATTCTGTTTCGCCGCTGTTGGAGCTTTAGAGTGGCTGTGTGATTTCACCTCGGTGGTTGGGAGGGAAGAAGCTGCAGAAATGGCCGCTCATTTCGTTCGATTTGGTCTTATCGCCCTTGTGAGCGATAAGCGAAAAAATAATGATTCCGCCATCATCTTCACTGTTCGTGGCTCTGCTCCTGGTGGCAATTCACCCGTTAGCGTTCGTCTCTTGCCATTAAAATTTCCCTCACTTGCTGATAATATACCAACAGCAACAAGGAGAGTTCCGTTGCACAGCCAAGGCCGTTTACAAGATCACAGAAGAAGGTCGTCGCGTTGCCCACTGGGATGGGGTGCGGTCTGGAATGTCCGATTCTCCCAACGCGTCTTCCGCTGACCTCACGGTGGATCGAGTCTCCGGGGAAGCATCTACAGAATCTGGATCGGAGGGCCTCAAGAAGCAAGGCCTCACAGATGCGAAGATCCACCGCCGCCTGTCGATGGCAGAGAAACTCAATGCTAATTATGAAACAGGCGAGAAGAAAAACACAAAGGAAAGCAACACAGATCGTCTGCGTTATATTCTGGAAGAACCCAGCTTGCGATCGCTGTTCCGTGAATTTCTTCGTGGCAATTTCTGCGAGGAGAATCTTTCGTTTTGGGTCGACGTCCAAGATTTTAAGCGTAAATTCAACATCACCTCAAGCGCTATGGCCGTTATCCCTCTATCACGACCAGGAACGAGGGGCACTCCTGGTCAAGCAGCCATGGAGCGACATCACGAATCCCTTATCAACACAGCATTCGTCATCTATAACACTTATCTCGCACCCTCCAGTCAATGCGAGCTCAATATTGACCATGGTCTACGAAATGAGCTGGTCAAATATCTTGAGGATGTCATCACCAATATGACAGGCAAGGCTTTCCAGGGACGGATTGAACCCGAGCAAGCCAATGCGTTCAACGCTACCCAACTCCAGACCATGATCCGACTTTACGAACGTATTCAAACCCACGTTTTCCGATTGATGGCTACGGACTCCGTTCCAAAGGTGCTTAGTGACTTTTTTTGTGCTTCTCGATGATGCTGATCCTTTTCTAGTTCATCAAAACACCCAAATTTCTGGCCATCCGAAACTGGGTTGAAGACTTTGATCCAACCGAGAACGATATCCATTTGCTTTCAACAGGTCCTACGTCGCCTCCTGGCCTCAGTGGCAATGAAGAAATTGGTGGCGCATATGTCACAATATCGCAGCAGGCGAGCGAACGCGAACACCGACAGGTGGCGCAGGCTACATCTCAGAAGGGAGCACCGGCCCCGCCATAGGCTTCTCATCTTTATCAATGGCAGGACCTCTCCAACCAAGATAGCAATGGACGTTTTTTAACCACCAGCCTCCTTGGACACTGTCCCGCACAAATCCTCTCTTTTTCCCACCCTCTTGGTTTTTTCCTCTTTTGCTACTCCATCATTGCATTTTGTGGTTAACACCTCTTTCTTCCTTGATCCCTGGTGGGGCTTCTTTGATAATCATCTATTTCCCTTGACTTTTTTTATTATCTGCGATGTCACTCCCATCCATATATCTTGACAGATGGGCAGAGTGTTCCTACCAGTTTATTTCTTAAATTTCTCTCTATCTGTAATAACTAATACTTTACATCTCCTTTAGACCTTTTCGGTGTGAATTAATTGAAGTTCCAGCGCTCTAACATTAGTTTACCCTTCAATGTATGTATGTTGAAACTTGAAAAAATATGAATAATTCCGAGCTTAGTCCTGGACCAATCTTGAAAGGGCAAGAGCGTGTTCCATATGTTCTCTGCTCCGAAGCTCCCATGAAATCGATAAATCTGGGTGACTCGGATTGGGAAATTATAACTCGTGTACTAGTGAAGCTTAAAAGTTGGTCTTCCTTCAGTGGAGGCTTTCTGTCAAGAAGCGAAAGAATAAGGCAACATGGTGAGGATTGCCAGCTTTTCACGAACACCTCAGTGAGCCGATTGTTTCGAGGGCTTATCTTTCAGGAACCAATTTCAGCCCGCTAAAAATAATTATCCACGATCGGGAGCCACGTGACAGTATGTGCCACGTTTTGTAGCATGTGACCCTCCTTCCTAAATCAGTTGCTCAAGCCTAGTGAGGCTTGCATACTTCCTTCCACCACCGCTGAAAATAATGTCATGGTTCGGAGAGCTTTCTGGCGGGACTCCTATGCCCCGTTATGTTGAGGATCCAACGAACCCAGTCGAAAAGGTCCCTGACCCAAACATACCCAACCGGATGGTCTCTACAAAAGCTGCCAATAGGCCTTTCTTAGCGTGAGTCCCTCAAATACCTGTCGGATGAGTTCCGCCAACGTGCCACAGATATAAAGAGTACCGCGACCGCCAAGAAGCGCTCCACAATGCTTGGCTTGAGAAAAAGAAGGAGCGCGATGCCAAGATAGCTCGCGGCGAGAAAGTCGGTCCTTTGGAGCCTGACCCAACCGCTGTCAAGGAGGTTGGGGTCCTTGGGTTATTAAAATTTATCATTTATCTCCTCATTTTCACGGCGCTCGCTGGAAAATTCATTGCTGGAAGCTACACGTGGGAATACCAGAGTAAATGGACGCAACTGAAGACGTATTGGCCAGTATGTCGTATCAATGTGTATCAGGTAACTGTACGTCACTAACTTAAAATGTAGACCAACCAGCGTCTCTTCTCTGAGGGCTTGTTGGCTCGATTTGATGGGCGTCTGGAAGGGACGCCGATCTATCTCGCTGTGCGTATTCCGTATGCAATCCTGTTTTAGCCTCCATTCTAATATCTATATCTCTAGATTGACGGAGATGTGTATGATGTCTCCAAAGGAACAGCTTACCAGCCAGGAGGCTCTTATCATATTCTGTAAGTTCCGAGCAGTGGCCAGTGAGATCAATGCCTGATCAACTCGCAGCGCAGGGACTGACGCCGCCAGAGCCTTTGGCACTGGTTGCTTCAAAGAACACCGAACACACGACACTCGAGGCATGAGCGAAAGTGAACTGCGGGTGCGTCTTTATTTGGCCGTGCGAAACGATCGTTCATTAACCAGTCGTCGAGCTAGAGTCTTGCCCATTGGAAGAAATTTTATGATG
This sequence comes from Phaeolepiota aurea, assembly GCA_036937095.1. NCBI lineage: Eukaryota > Fungi > Basidiomycota > Agaricomycetes > Agaricales > Squamanitaceae > Phaeolepiota > Phaeolepiota aurea. Next base: position 67,555 of record JASFDG010000030.1, read on the forward strand.
AACACAATGACTATTTCAAGGTTGGCACGGTATCTCATCCACCGATCGATCCCGCAAGCCCTATTCCTGCGCACTGCAATCCCAAGAAAGATAAGGAGCAACAAGAACGATTTAAGAAGGCAAACGAACCGAAAGGGGAAGCCAAAGATCAGACGCAGCACGAAGAGCTCTGATTAAGGCATACTTTCATAGTGACTACATATTTATAGTTATCCTTGTCCGTGTTGTATCTAAGTGACATAAATAGGGAATGGGTTTAGCGGAAATGAACCATTGTTCCTTTTGTGATGCCCGTCCCTACTGCAATAGGCGGGACCTAAATTTTGTTGAAGCTGTAGGTGCTATCGAACCATCGCCTTGGGAGTGACATTTTTAAATGGTTAGTCTGTTGCCTTGGGCGAGCCATGAGTCAGGAAGTAATTTTTGAGGATTGGGAAGTCTGCCATTGATGCGTCAATCATGGTAGTGAACGGGTTATCTCGATATTTCGCCACGACAATGTTGCCTCGCCAAGCCACCTCCTCCTTGAAGGCACGAGCTTGGATATCGCGTATGTTTTTATTCAGTGGGAAAGGCATGCCGTCACGGGAGACTGTGGGATAGAAAATAATGTACGGGCTGGAGAATTTGCGATTCATACCGTCCAGGGCCTCGACAAGCTGAATCAGGCCGTTTGTCAATCGCAAACCTCCATGCCAGCACACTTTTTTTTACCTGATATTTCCATGCTCTGGACCCGAGTCCTTCGGCAATCTGGAACAAAAGTGTCAGTGATACGAATCTTAATCGCCTATTTACAATTTAGATGCACTCACATAATCCATGAATACCTCAGGATGTGGCATGCGGGAGGGTGAATTGCTGTAGAGTGCGTGATGACCCGGCATGGTCACAGGGCTTGTCAAACCATTAGGCAGGGTCGTCAGGTTGACAAGGTTTCTTACCTTGTCATAAGCTGCACAAGCGAAGGAGGCCGGCCTAAAATGTGCTAATCAGGATACTGGTATAGTCCGGTATTGGCAAGGAGATTGACCGTCAGAGGGGAAGAGAATTGCGTCGAAGCCCGTCAGTTGATCCATTGGCACTGGTATAAGGCAAAATGATGAATGTCCTATTTGTGGTATAGAGGGACTATGTTGTACTGACCGAGATGAAAAAATGAAGGTAAGCAGTTGTGCGAATACCGAGAGAGAAAAACGGCGGAGGTTTACAAGCTTGAGCTCAAGTATGAGTACTTTTAAATGGTTTGACAACATATTCCCCCTCCACGGGTGATATATATAGAGAATGTAAATCGCAACGAGGAGTAGGTGCTCTGTTCGATCATCGCAATTCTGGTTCTACCAGTGACACATTACATTATCATGGGCATGATGAGATCAAAGCATTGCGAACAAATCCAAGTCCTTCATTGGCCGTTTCACAGGCTATCATATCGAACAGACAGCACCATACGCTTCGATTATGAGAATTTAAATGAATTAGATCCCTATCTCAGCGATGGTATCGCGGACTAATTGTAGCATGCCATAGTAGTCCACAAGTCATTCCGCGGCAACATTGATTCAGAGATTTGCTCTCAGCGATATTCCACTACGCCCTGAAATCATCGGGATATGAGCGGAATCCGATGGTGACACATTGGCTGTCGGATTTACAGGTTGCAGGAGTAGGAATGAGCACCACAGCCATGGTTCATCGATTCAAGGGTTTTAACATGATCATGATCAGCCGTAACGGTTGCTGTCGTTGATGCATTTTTGTTCCTTCAAGGGGGGATATATAACCTTCACACGCATTCCGTTTAGCACAGGTGGATCAAAGCGTGTTCAACCTGTGCATGATGTTTAGGGTCTCCTCAGAAATGTTGAACTCGGTGCGGACCTCATTTCCGCCCAATTCTTCGACGTTTGCAGAAACAGACGGGTTCAAGAGGCTGCACCATATTCCACGGGTGGGTTTTCCCCAAAGCATCCTAGCATTGGCTAAGGATAGGACCCCATATTTCAAGCCTCGCGTCGCGCGTGTGCCGACGCTTGACACTCCGCGATTCTGATCGCTTACCAGGTCTTCCGGAAGGCATCGCCCATTTTGGCACCATTTTTGGTCTCATTTCCTCGATGATGACCAATTAGAGAGCTCCCTACAGGAATTATCCGCTCATGTAGGTGAACCTCGTGCCAACACCTTTGGGCTCAATTCGGACTTTCGCCTTGTCGTCGTCCGTGCCTCCCACTTCGTATTCAGCGTTATCATGGATTGTATCTATCGTAATTGTTGTCGCCGTTAATGCTGCTGCAATGTGGGAAGAGGGGAAACACACAGTGATCGCCTGTAAGCAAGAATCAAAGGCAATGCCCGCAGACAATCAGGGTAGGCGGTCGATTGCCCTGGTTAATGGCCGGCCCTTGTCGATAGCGAGTTTCTCCATCTGTCTTCATTGGAGTGCCTACCTCTCGAACCGGACACCCGTATCTGCTCATTTTAGGCCACAGTCCAATAAAGTGTTTTAAACTCGTGATGTTCACGATTGATTGTGAACTTGTTACAAATTGTCGGGTAAGTTTATCCATTTTCTTCAAGTGTTTGCACTATTGGAGTTGGTTAACCAAGGGTTACACAAAGCCATGATGGGAAAGGCTCATGACTCAAAACTGCCTCGGAGGAGCCAAGAACAGGAAGGTAGGTCAAGTACATGTACTTCACTCGGTAGCAATATCGCTTGCCTCCACAAGTTCCATGGAGATGAATATGCAACGACAACGGCAGAGTCCACTGGAGATCTGGTACAACCCTTGTGCATTTAACAAGCTTTCGCGAAGGACTGCTACTCGTGAAGGAATTTGTCCATCATGCCTCCATGAGTTTTTGGATAAAGTGAATCTGTGAGGCATAACTCTGATAAAGGCAAGCCTCCTAGGTCATTTCATGAAAAGAGGGATTGATGAATGATATTACCTCCTTCTGACGATCTGGCGCTTGAGAAGCATATGGCCATAACGGGACGGGAACTGGACAAAAAGACAATCAGGCTATTGGGCGGAATAAGGGCTTGAAACCGCATGCCAGTGTGAGACGAGGTTCTAGACCTAGCATAGATGTATGCCCCTCAGGAAACGTGCAAACGCCAACTTGTCCAGGCCTAACCAAGCGAGCTTGTAGCATAGCCGCATAGAGTATCAACAGTTTGGCTGTTCATATCACAAGGATAAACGGAGAGCAGATGAGGCCCAGCAGTAGGCATTGAGCACTTTGCTCCCATAGATTGATCGCGAGCCGAGGTAGACTTGGATCGTTGTGAAGTATAGTTTAGCTCTATATGTAAGAAGGGGGAAAATGATAAGAGCAGTGTGTGAAAAGCTGTGTGATTGACTGGACGCGTTCGATGAACATTTTGTTCAAATTATATGCGCATCTAATATGGAACCCAGCTTTCTCGTCTCTACCCAGCTTTCATCCCTGTTCCACATCAACGTCGCATCCGTTCCGATACAAACCATTCAGCAGGATGTGCCATTACCTCCACAACCCTTCGAGTCAGATCCCCCACCTGAACATGCCATAGCTGCTTCAATTCTCTATACACCATTCACCGAAACCATTCTCCTCAGACTGCTACACGGGGGTCTTATAATCGAGCTCGTCTCATTATCAACCTCAGTTTCTCCCATTCGTCTTGTCTTTCCAGCAATTGTTTTGCCATCGCCTGCTGTCTTCTTGTCCGAAATAGGCGGCTTCCAGGAACTACATGTTCTCGCGGTAACGCAGATAGGCTCTCTTTATAGAGTCGTTGTTCCACTCAGCGGACGCGACCTTTGGGAGGGCCAGGCTGCGAATGTATCGCCACGCGAATATCTCATTAGAAATGTGCAAGAGGACTGGAGCGAAACATTCGTTCATATGCAAGGGCTCTACAGCGTTATCATTGGGATACCAGGGGGCGCTTTGCTGCAGTTGGATAATGGACAAGACTATGATGGTTCTCGAGGTGAGCAAGATCACTGCAGTCATGTTCATTTATTTATCCTTCCTTCATCCTTTCGTCAGGCATCTGGACAGAGACTGTTTTGCAACATAGCTCATTCCTGTCCTCACTGGCATCCCTTTTACCATCTCCACATCACAGATCCTCTCAGGGCTCGAACGTTGTTTCCATTGCAACCCCTCCTTGGCCAATTGACAAAGGTTATGCCTGGTCTTTATCTAGAGATCGCACACTCAGGCTTTGGAAAGCTCAATTCGGCTGCGTGGCATCCAAGCCACTCGCTGTTACTCACAATGGACGCGATTTATCCCCAATGCCCGGAACCTCCAATCTTCTTGATCCCGAACCCCAGACATTACTCAGAGCGTTTCTAGACGATTCAAATACCCATCATATCTATATCCTCGCCTTTCTACCTAGTATCTCATCGCCCACGTGTGGAGGATCATTTAAGCTTATAGACACCGTTTCTGACCAGATGGACGACATTGGCAGCTGGGATTGCTCAAAAAATTCGGCTCGCTGTCATTTGCGCGATTTTGCGGTGATTGGAAAAGTGCTGTACACCTTATGGGATCGTCAGGGCCATTCCATGGTTGAAAGAATCGACATTGATGTTGCTGATCCCAACCTCATTATCAACAGGCCTTGGCATACCGCGTCTTACAACTTCGAACCAGAACTTGCTCCCGCCTATATGGAGGAGCAACTCTTAACTCCTGGCTCCCTTACTGAGAAATTCTTCGAGGCGGTGATGAGGCCTGGGGTATTCTCCCCTCTCACCCTTCGTATCGCCATTGATCAGTATATCGATTCCTGCCTATCCCTTCCAGGTGTGACTCCACCGCAACTCACCGCCACATATTCCACCCTTGGTGAAACAATTGCCGCTGTTGTAGGATGCACCGTTACCTTGAACCGTGATCCACATACGGGTGCCTTTCAGCATGGAAGTTACTGGGTTGCTCTCAAGAGAGACTGGGAAGGGTTTGTTGCCCGTTGTCGTGAGGTCGAGCGAAGCTCCCGTTGGCCCCTCGTGCTGGGGGCACAAGGCCTTGACGATGTTATAGTTGTCGAGCGGGAACGTGTGGGGTCGCTGGTAGTCCAGGATGAGCCTATTCATCTTCGCAATTCGATCGCGCGAGACCACCAACCGGATCCCCAATATAGTCTGTTGGGTATTCTCTGGGTGCTGCGGATGAAAATGGGCCCACAAGTCCTGTCCAGCCTCGAAAATAGCGTTTATGATCTCATTCACGAGGAGATTGCATTCTCATTTGCTGATATACTTCAAGATCAAGCAGGACGAGTAAAACTCACAGAGCATTTCGAGGAAGGATCAGCCAGTTGGTTCATTGTCCGTTTGCAGAGCATTGGTGACTTAGACGCAGCAACCCGTGCTGCACTTGACCTTATCGGAGGATTCGACACTGGTGTTAAACGCGAAGAGGATGAGGTAGCGTTGTTGCTTCCCATACCCCAATCGGAATGGCAGCGTTCTCAAGCAGCGGCCTATTGCGCCACTTCAATCGAGGCGCGATACGATCTAGCTCTCTGCCTTGTCATATTGCTGTTTTTCGTTTCGGATGAGCTTCCAATTTGGGATCCATCGCTACTAGAAGAGGTATTTGCACTATTCCGAGGAGTTGCTATGTTACGTTACGCTGCTCGGCATCCTACCTCGGAAACTTTCCCAATGCAAGCATCCACCCCAGAAACACCTGACGATGTGGTTGCGCGTATGCGCAATATGAATGTCTCGGGTGGACGTTCGCGCATAGCTCCCAAG
>JASFDG010000030.1:73425-89337 GCA_036937095.1 Phaeolepiota aurea
GAAATGACCCACGGCTCATCCCCAATTATTCCAGAATATTGTACACGTGGTATATCCGCAGAGCAGATTATCGAAACGGTGAGTCGTATCGATAAAGTATATGCGTATATGATGCTTATCCCCTACAGCGTCCTTGACGATGTATCAGCGCGCCCGGAAAATACATGAACTAAGTGTTGATGCACAGACATTTGTTGAACTAGGGGAAGAAGAACTTGAATCTTTCGCTATAGCAATAAATGCTTTAACCTTGGTCGACCCAAAGACTGCGTGGATAGTGCTCCCTGTGTCAGTCCAGAACAATCATGTGGTCAGTATCTCAACTTTGCCAATCAGCCAATCTCATCCTTTCTGCAGTCACGAGAGCATCAAACGCTGTCAAAATTTATCCCAGACTCCAAATTCACTGACGGCAGCTCCAACGCGGAAGTCGTGCATCTCAGTGACATGCAATATGATTTTACGCTACTGAGTGCACAAATTGATGCCATTCGACGCAATCTCGACCTCCTCAAATCTCCAGGTGTGTTGTCAATGGCGCATGCGTCGGCAAAGGTTATTGACGTCTGGTGCCCAGATTTTTTGCTGCCCCCAACACTTTTGGTAATGCGGCTTGCGGAAGAAAATCGCTTTAATATGGTGATGACCATAGCACGGAGCCTCAGCGTCGATATGACCGATCTCTTCACTCAATTAACCCACCAATGCATTCGGCTATCAAGGAACCCGGACGAATTCCCGTATGCGTCGTTTCCCCCTTCTGTGAAGCCAGAATATTGATAAATGTTCTTCAGACAAGAAGGTGCCACGGACTGGTTACTCACTGATAAAGTGTCGTCATGGTCTGGAACTCTTGCTGACAAGGCTTGGCGTTATCTCCGACGGTCGCTGGAGCGACACGACAGCAGTGACACAGATTATCGATACTCCAAAGCAACACTAGAGACAATATGGAGTGTCAACCACACATCACAGCCACCTCCCTGGCTTGTCCAGGCAATAGAGGTACGCGTTTCATCCAACTGCGGAATGATTTTGATCTAAATCTCCCGTTACAGAGCCATCAACCGGAGTACCTCATGCGCATCAGTCTGAAGTACGATAAAATCGAAGCAGCGGTGGATTATACGCTTTCGCTGATTAAAAATGCAAGTCGATTCTTCTTCATTTGATTTATTGAAAACATCCAACTTACAACCGCGTTATCCACAGTCCGATGCCAAGCTCGCTCGAGACCATTCGAAAACGGCGTCGATGACGTGGCTACCGTACACGTTGATAGACCAAGTGCTTGTGGCTGCCAGCGCGCAAGAGGTGCCACCAGCCCGTCTCGCAGGATTGCGGATCGAAGTCACAAACCGTATTAAGCGCATGCAAAACAGAAGTCAGGCTATGCGGTAGCTCTCCGAGCTCGCCCCCTCCTTGAGTACATGTACTTCTCTATTTTCATTACGTAGTTATCGATTTTCGGTCTCCGTCGAATACACAGTACATGCTGATTACTGCTACATTGTTCACCCTCATCACTGAAGCAAAACGTACCTACGACGGACGGTATTGCCGGTATAAGGTGTGTGTGTTTGGGGAGGAGATAACAACAGCTGCTTATACACACAAAACTTCCAAAGGAAAAGAGCAGAGTATCAAGTAGATATAAGAGCAAGAAAAATAAAGCGGAGCGAAAAAGAGAGGAGGTAGTGAGATTGCACCCAGTGCTATGATCCCTGAAGATGACGGGAAGGAGTAACTTCTGGCCGTAAACCGTCGAGGAACTGAGTCCATTCGCCCTGTCCAAAACCAACGGCCGCGCCCCACATGGTCGCCTCGTCCACGGGGAGGCTATAGTGGGTATAACGCGCATCTGCATACATTTGCTGTTGCTGCGACATGGGGTATGTCTGCGTTTGGTACCCGGGTGCTGGCCCAGCCATCCCCTGTGGGTGCTGCATCCCAGTGACCATCGACTGTGACTGGGGCGACTGCGTTAGCGGCTGCCCGTGCGTTTCAGAAACACTTTGCGTCTGGGGATACAGCGAGGTGGGCGTGCGCAGGGACGACATGTTATGCTGCTGCATCGGGTCGTACGGCTGGGGCAGGGCCGAAATGAGGGCCATAGGCGGGCTCACGGAATTCGAGTTCGTGGGTGAGCTCACCGCGCCGCCCCTCGAGCTGGGCGAGTCGCCAAAGCGGCGCGGATCGTGGGAGTCGTGATACGGGAACGCCAGCTTCCTGACCGTGCCCAGCACCTGTGCCCGCTGCTTCTCCCGCGCTTCCTGACTTTCTGACGGAAAATCTATGGAATAAAGCGGAGCAAGGGCGGTGAGAATCTCATACCCCTTATCGGCGACTGTGTTGCCTCTTGCTTGTTCGAGGGTGACAAGGGCCTTGCGGATGCTTGCCCGGAAGAGCCCACCGCCTGGTTGATCGGGATTGGCAATAAGTTGGAACGAGAAGAACATGGCAGCGGAGAAACAGTGGAAGGGACCCCACGACATGTGGGTAGGCACGGCGAGCGACGAGTTGGCCAAGAAGTCGGGTCGTGATTGACCTGTCATGGTGATAAGCTTGTCAGCAGCACTGACAGCGATTTCTAGGCTTTGTGCAGTCTTTCCAGCACCGACTGGGGGATTGTTTTTTCTACTTGAGCCAGACGCCCGCGCATAAGGTCGGTGGAGCGTGAACCGGATGTGGTAATAAGACGTGCGGATGATGACGCTCTGCACACCCAAACGCCTCACAGCAGTGTTGGGCGAAGCCAAACTTCGGGCAACACGATACTCATCAAGGTCCAATTCGGGCGGTAGGTTGTCCATCCACTGAGTTAGTGCACGATCATTTGCCTGGACGCTCTCATAAGGGACAGGCCGCACTGAGACCGCATCATCCATGATGTCCCCTAAGATAAATGCCAAACGAAAGAGGGCAATGTTCGGATAATACAGCCTCCCTGACTTGTCCAGATTTGGGTCACAATACGAGGGTAGTTGTGTGTCAAAGTGATGAGTCGCAAAGGCCAGAGGCCTACCGAACATAAATGCCTGCCACCTAAGGCATGTTTGTTAAAAAGGCCATATACGGGATATCGATAGGAAATGAGTTACCTTTCAAGTAGCACAATATGCCACCACGCCCAGCGTCGTCGTTCAGCGAGATCTCGATGCATTTTCCATTTGCCAGGATCACGGTGAAGACCCATTGCCATTCCTATTGATACCAGCTCGCCTTTGACATGCCAGATTTCCTCGCTGTCGGTCTTTGACAGGGCTAAAACGTGAGTCCTGATGAGCAAAAGTTCCACAAGCTCCAAGCTATAGGCTCTTGATTCGGCCATTCGTCGTTGCAAAGCGGTGCTTGACACCTCGAAGAATTTTTGACCGATGTCATCTTGTGAATCTTGGAAGCCCTCCAATAAGGTATGTTGTGAGGGTAAATAATTAGTGGCCACGGCCATGATTGCACAAGCTGTAGCCAGTACGATGCGGTCCGCTGAGCTGCCATTCTTGAAGCGCTCCCATTGGTTGGTAAAACTGGTCTGGTTGACGTGGCGATAAATCCAGTTGCAAAATTCGAAATAATAATTGATAAGACCATCGATGACCTCTAGAGAGGGAAGCATTGCCAACAGGTCGCGATCGTACTCTGGTGTTATAGCAGGGAAATCATCTGTAGTGCGATCCTGGCTGTTCTGTCGACTTTCTGCATCATCAGACTCACGACTCTCGTTCTGGGGAACAATGAGTGGTGGCCAAGGCCGATGGATGAAAGCGCACCATGAGTAGATGAGTAGCCGCACTAGTAGGGCCTGCATAAAGGCCACCTTGTACCTGACTACCTAGCATCCCAGGTGCTGCGGTGCTCTTGTCGCCGACATCAGAGTCTATGGTTTCCTTCTTGGGAACCAAAGAAGCGGAAGGTTCACTAGGCCGTCGATGTGGGGGTATGTGGTTTCGCTGATTAGGAAATACATAGGCCTCCAAGAGAGATATGGAGTGTCGTAGACGAGCAATCTCCTGTGCGGGGTCGATGCGAGTAAAACTTGGGGGAGGAGGAGAGCTAAGAATATGGATAGTTAAGCGAGAGTGATAAACATACTGGTGATCATCTCCGCGGACCAGTGGGTCAGATCCTTCATGACCTCGCGCATCCTGATAGCACATTGCAGAGGTGCCTTGAAGTTTAGAATTGATGCAGCTGCCTCGGGTAGGAAAAAAAAAAAAAAAAAGAGAGATACCTCGCAAGACACAAGAAGAACATGGCCTGTTTCTAAATAAAGGGTAAGAAAGCGAATGGGCATGGAGGTTGAATACACGAACCTGTCACATTTCAATTTGCTATTTCGGCAAGGTTCGCAATTGATGGCTTTGCGAGCGCGTTTTGTGGGAGGGCGGCCATCGCCATTCTGTTCTCCGGGAGGAGGAGAAGTTCGTCCGCGCACAGTACCAGTTGTATTTGATCTTGGGGGTTTGGCCCGCGGAGCTGTAGGAGAAGTCGAGGCGGTAGTGTTGTCGTCGGCCATGGGATCGCGATCAAATAGGATTAGTAGGGGGAACCCCGTGGAGATTGAAGAAAGGGGAAAGGAGGAAGGGGAGGAGGGGGAGGAGGAAGGATAGTAGTAGTAGAAGTAGCAGAGAGAGAGACAGAAAGGGGAGGAGTGATATAAGCGAGGAAAAGGAAAGAGGGCCCGATCGAAACGTCTGTGAATTTGGCATTTCACAAATAAATATATTTCAAGCAAAGTAAATTACATTTGGGACTCTCATCCAAACGCAAATCCACAGCCAAAAAAAACAGAGTTTTCATTGCCCCATCCTCCGCTGTATTCTCCCCAGCAAAACAGCAGTCCCAGGGGGTCTAGCCTTTTACCAATGCCGCTGAAAAGCCGCCGGACCACACGAGTCTTCCCAATCTATGATATTCCGTCGATGCCAACGCCAACGCCAACGCCAACGCCGACGCCGACGCCAACGCAAGCAGCGACGGTCGAGTGTCATTTTAGTACCAGTTGCTCATTGTCAAACTTCGTTTCAGTGGCAGCAGGCAATCCATTCGCAGCGAGCACAACTCCGCGCCGCCCATCAAGGATCTCAACAAGATATTCATCTACTCCATCTGTTTTGCGGCCAGCCCGGCCGAATCTAGGTGCGCCGAGCGTCAAGTACTCTCCGCCGATTACTAGGTCCAGCCACCTGGTTCCCTGCACTTCTACAACTTCACCTGCCGCCTCATCCTGCCTTGCCTTGATACTCATCCGGGATCTCGTTGACAGCAAGAAAATATCCCCCAATGAGAAAAAATGTAACTTCTGTTTGAATGCAAAACCCCGCTCATCACACAACGGTGAAATCGTTGATTAGAACAGTTTTGGGTTCCCCCTACCTCTTCAGAATATCCATTTCCGCTATTTTTGGAGTCTGAGATCGCCGACAACGATACGTGCCAACCCAAATGTTTACACATCAATTTCAACTCGCCCACACCGCTTTGGGTCATATTTCAAAAAAAAACATACCGAAGGCCTAGCCACCATGCCGCCGGAACCACAGTCCACCATCAGATGACAATAGCATCCTTAAATCGATTTAGGGTCGCAATCACTTGCCTTTGTAGGCTCTTTGGGCCCATTTTGTACCCTCACACAGACATATGTAGATAACCGTGAGACGTTCGGCCTCCCCTCGACCGTAGTGGCAACCACATGTCGCGATCCATTCGGTGAACAGGGGCTTGTTCGGAAATACTGATGGAACAAGTCCTGTCATGAATAAATTCTTGATCTTCTTTAGTGCGATGTGTACTTGACCTCCTCAGGTCCGTCGGGAACCCCCGCAGCTAGCAAAGCCTGCCACAAGTCGTTTGTTGAAACCATATACGACAATGACAGCACAGTATCACGGCGAACTATTGTACCGCCGCCACAATACGGGCCTTGCATCCGCCATATGCACCATTGATAGCCGTTGGTATTGCCTGACGTGACTAGCAGCATTGAAATATTCGCTGCCGCTGGCCCGTTGGCCTTGTTCCTGCTTTCCGCTGAGGCGCTGTCATCAGAGTACTGTAGCTTTATGATGCGTGTTCGGTACGATACCTCTTCGGCACCTCAAACTTGGAAAAGAAAGAAAAAATTGATTAAGTTCGCTGCGGAAGCTGTGCGGTGACAATTGCTACCTTTGGCGCATGCTTACACCCCTTGAAGATATTAACAGAACTTGAAGGGTTCATAGCGCATGGTTCTCCAATCCAGGGCTACATACGCACAATGAGGGCATTGTTTGCCGACATCAATCTCTATGTGAGAACATATATGCCGCCGGCAGCTGAAGATCCCTGTCGCCTGTCACATATCACAATGTGATAACAAAACTGGTGTTTTCGGACAGCACCCCCCTGAAATGTATTGATTGGAGCAACATAGATGCTTGGATTCTGGATAGTGGGCTTGGAGCATGCCCGAAGGGTGGGGCCGGCGTCTGTAACCAGACTATCCCTAACCTAAGTAGATTGTTCGCGAAAAGGCGACCAGTGCTCGCCTTTCTGAGTGTGTAATGGTAATCATGTCCCACAGCGGCCAGGGAATACGAGAAAAGGGTCATGGAGATACTTGCATTCTCCGCGGCATGAGTCCAAGACCCTTGTCTGTGCAAGTCGCAATGGATGCTTTGGCTCCCATCCTCGTGCAAACAAGGACACGCCTATTGATTAATATTGATTCTTAACTGACGGATGCATAAACATGCCAACCTCTCCTCCCTTTGTTTGGATACAGGGTTTGACACAAAAATCACCGTGATGTTCTTCCGGAATGCAGGACGCCACCGCCGATAGCGACCAAAGGGCGATGACAGGCAGTTTCCGGATCTCTAGTGCGAACCTCAAGTCGCCGTCGCGGTTTGAGGCGTTATTCCCCCCGTTAAGCTGCACCTCTAAGCAAATCCAAGTCCAATGAACGCATCAAGACCCGGAGCGGCGAATAATTGTCGTCCCAAACAAATCATGGGAATCCGTCACGACGCCATCGACTTCGTAATCGTGGAATGCCAGATGTTTTCAGAAGGGCAAGAACCTAGGTAGCCTCTTTCTATTCAGTTTCTCCTTGAGCACAGTCTTCGGGGTCGTCAAGAGGAGAGGTGAGGCCCGATGCGTAGGGTTAGGTGTTAGCGCATGGCCAGCAACGTGACCGCGGCGGGAACTCTGCAGCACTTTCTAGAACGATAGTAATCGTATATTGCTTCAAGGTATACCTAGCCATCTGGAAAAGTTCATATCCACTGAATTTCACTTGTACAACGTGTGGAAAATGTCCGATGTTTGTTTTGGTCACCTCTTATGCCGTTGACGAGCTTGCTGACTTCTCGCCCCAGGCTAATGTGTTGAAAGATCAGGGCAACAAGGCGTTTGCCGCTAAGGATTATGATAAAGCTATTGATCTTTTTTCCAAAGCAATAGTGATTGATCCCAAAAACCATGTCCTTTGGTCAAATCGGAGTGCTGCCAAGGCTGGCAAGAAGGACTACGACGGTGCTCTCACAGACGCTGAAGAAGTAGGCTGATCTCCCATCTAGAGTTTTGATTCAAGAATCCTTATCTCTCGTATCAGTGTATTAAAGTTAATCCCTCGTGGTCAAAGGGTTTCGCACGGAAAGGCGCAGCTCTGCATGGTGCACGCAAATATGATGAGGCTATCGGGGCCTATGAAGCTGGATTAAAGCTGGAAGATAGCCCTGCGCTTCGCAAAGGCCTGCAGGAGGTCCAAGAAGCTAAATGTACGTGATCTCTGGACCCCTCGTGTTGGACCTTGTCTGACATTGCCTCACAGCCATTTCCGGTGGTGATGCTGGCGAGGACGCAATGGGACTCGGGAAACTGTTCTCGGACCCCAATCTGCTGGGAAAACTGGCAACCAACCCTAGAACTCAAAAGCATCTGGCAGACCCCGCGTTTGTACAAAAGGTAGAATTGAACATCAACCAATTTTTTTCTTCGGAATCTGCAGTTCAATTATATATTTTGTGCAGGTACAAATGCTGCAAAAGAATCCCCGTTTGGCTGAAGGGTGCGTTTCATTTTGCTTGGCCAAATGTATGCATTTGACTCATGGTATATGCAGTGCACTGCAAGATCCGAGAATGATCGATGTGTTGGGTGTGGCTATGGGCGTTGATATGCAGGGATTCACGCGTCCAGAAGGTTCGGAGGAGCTGCCCGAGGGTCTATCGAAGCAAGAACCTGCACGGCCAGCGACGCCCCCCTTTCAATCAGCTTCATCATCTAAACCACAACCACAACCGACACCACCAGCACCTACGCAGGATGTTGAAATGGAGGAAGCTGATGATGACGAAGCAAAGGCTAAACAGGAGGCCGAGGCTAGCAAGAAGGCTGGGAGCGAGGCGTACAAGAAGCGCGACTTTACAGAGGCTGCGAAGCAATTCCAACACGCCTGGGACACATACCCCAAAGACGTAACATATCTTACGAATCTTGGAGGTGAGCATGCTGTTTGTGATGTATACACATACCCTGATCTTTCCTTAGCTGTCTACTTCGAACAGGGTGATTATGACAAGGCGATTGAGATTTGTGAGAAAGCCGCCGAAGAAGGTCGCTCAGTAAGTTTGCCAAACCTTTGCAATACAATGTTCCGGCTGAAAGTTCCGAGATTCGTGCCGATTACAAAATCATTGCGAAAGCATACGGTCGTATAGGCTCTGCATATCAGAAAAAAGCAGACATGCCTTCTGCTATCAAATATTTCCAGAAATCGCTGACTGAACATCGTACCCCGGATATCCTCAACAAACTCCGTGAGGTTGAACGCTTTAAAGTCGAGGAGGACCGCAAGGCATACGTTGACCCAGAAAAGAGTGCCGTGGCACGCGAAGAAGGAAATACCAAATTCAAAAACGGCGATTTTGCGGGTGCTGTTAAAGACTATACTGAGAGTATCAAACGTGATCCTGCGGACGCAAGGGGTTATAACAATCGCGCAGCAGCTTACTTGAAACTAATGGCGTTTGCTGAAGCCTTGAAGGATGTCAACGAGGCAATTAAGACTGACCCCAAGTTTGGTACGCCCTAATCTGGTGCTGATAACCATCATGCGGTACTGATGGTATGCGCCTCGCAATCAGTGAAAGCATATATCCGCAAATCAAGCATCCTGTTTGGAATGCGGGATTACACCAAAGCGCTCGAAGCGATCCAGGAGGCAACTGAGCACGATACTGATCGCCAGCACGCACGCGAGATATCCCAACAAGAAACGAAATGCCAGCAGGCTCTATTTAGCCAACGGGGGGAAGAATCACAGGAGGACACCCTCGCGAGAGCGATGCGTGATCCTGAAGTCGCGGTAATTACACACATTTTTTAGCATCAACCTGGCGTCTCAACTCACACCCCGAATACAGAACATCATGAGTGATCCAGTGATGCAGCAGATTCTGCAACAAGCACAAAGTGATCCAGGCGCTCTGCAGGAGCACCTGAAGAACCCTGTCGTCCGCCAAAAGATTCAGAAATTAATCAACGCGGGCATCATCAGGACTCGATAGTTTGCACAATCTTATATATCTTGGTTTCATTGCATGGCTTGTTTATCGAAATATCCATTTGTTCACCCCAATTACATTGCCCTTCCCAAGAATAACCCTAACGCTACCATCTCCACTCTATGTTTCCAATTGACCGACCTCGGACACCCTTGTAAGGCTTGTAGGCCTCACCTGTCACTTTTAATTGTTCTACCTTGAGGGCTGAAAAGGTATGGGATTGTATCCCAAATCGGACCTGTATCCCATGAGATGGACGGGGTGTTGCCGTTCTGTTCCGAAACGTTACTCATCCCTGGCGACGAGGAAAGATCCACTTAAAACTCACGACGTTGTGAACGAACCACGCAGGCTCCAGGTGGTTGATGGTGGTACATTAGATATTTCCCATTTGACTATCTGGTTTAGGGCATTCAGCTGCGACGTGGACGCATGAGATAGGATGTGGAGCAAACCTTTTTCATTGCATCGAATGACCATGATGCCCCAACTTGGCCTGGCATGCCGGTATCCATACTGCTCAACCTACCCAATCCACCCGAACCTGACGATGTGATACACTTTATGCCGCCAGCACCCTCGCCGACATGTATCTCGGCTATGAGGTTTTCTATTGACCGAGTGGTGAGACGGGAGGTAAGCGAAATATCAAAGGACCCTAGCATTGGGAGTCGTTATTCCCCAAGAATGGACTGTAATGGGAAAATGAGTACCGCTTGATTCCTCAATGTTGAATTTGGGTTTGACAGTGAATGGAAGAGGGATATTGTCCCTTGCCAGACTGGGCAATGCAGGCGCGGGATTCAATGGTCCGGGCACAGTGAAGCGTGCAGCAGCGGCCGTAGTGCTTGGAGTATACCGATACTCAGCAAGAATGAACCTGCCATCTGGGGGGACAAACGAAAGGATTTTATCCCGCTTCCACCGCTGAAGACTGATATTCACCGTCAATATGATATATTTTTGCCGCGCATATACCAACTTACCGAACACAAGGGTGGAATGCGCAATCAGAGAGCACCTGCGGGTTCGTGAACGAGAGAATGCAGTCTGGGGTACCTATTAAGGGCTGTTAAACCAAGCGCTCATCGTCTTCCAAGGATACACTAACCTGACAGTCGAGCATTGGTCTCTATTTTCCCGCAGACACTGTTTGTTAGCGTGACTCCGTTCCTGTCCGCGGATTAGATTTGTGCTTGGGAAGGGAGGACGCAAATATTCTGACTTATTCACGATGCCTTTGTATTCTTCGACCATGTCGAAATAGATCTCGTTGCTGCTATATCGCAATCCAGCTTTCCTCCATGGTATCGGGGATGCGAAGGGGCCAGCAGCTGCTCCCAGCCCAGAACCTGAGTTGATAGTTGAATTGATGTTCGCTCCAGCCACACTCAAAAGTTTTGTAAGTAGGGACGGGGGAAGGACGATATCGCGGAGACTGTTAGGAGATGTCGTCAAAGGGTGACCTCCAGAATCCAGAGTCTCCTCCAGGAGCTATATAGGGTCAGTATACAGGCTGAAAATATGTGAGAGGGTGATATATACCTGATAAACAACGTCAAAATTTTCCTTTAAAGTAGCAGCGGTCACTGTACCAAAATACTCCAGTAGGATGTCTACAAATGTTTCGAGAAAGGCGAACGCAAAGAGGGGGTCGACTATTCGGATTTGACCTATATTTCCAACAATACTTTTGGGACACCACGCACCATCACCACTGACAGGACAAAGGAACCTCATATCTCCACAACGAATGTGACAACATGCGCTTTGGGAACCAGCATTAAACTCTTGCACGTAGATGACAGGGTCGACATCTTCCGGCCTGGAGACTTTTGCAAGTGCATTGTTGAACGCGTCGATATGCAGAAGGGGATAGCCAGGGGATGTCGATCTGAATCCAGACTGTATAATAGGCCGACTTGGGAGAAACAAATCAATTGTTCAATTCAAGATAAGCTGAAGGAGAACGAACGCATTATTGTCCAACAAAATCAAGCCATCGATAGCCATGAACCTAGAGGTGTTTAATTTGTGCGTGAAGGTCAATTAACACTTATGGTGGCATTACAAAAGCGATAACATCATGATAATAATAATTATACCACATGCATAGTTCCTAAATCTTTACGACTCCCCATGTACTGCACTTTAACTTCATACATATCACATCCCAGGGGATGGCCAGGACCAGTCCAAGAACTGTGATCTTCGGAAAAGATCGAGAGCCTCTGCCTCTCCTTTCTGCCTTGCATCCTCATTGACACCTTCCTTTAACTCTCTCCACACCCTGATACACTCATGGACTTCTTGGGGATTGCTGAATCCCACAACCAGGGGCATATTATATGTGCTCCCGGTGTTACGGATTGAGTAGCCCAAGGCGAGGTTTGGCAAACCGGCGGACCATATCTGACCAGCTTGGACAGCGGCATCCCGAAGCGCAGGGGGTGCAGGATGCCAGGAAAACGGAGCAGCAGTCAGAAGGCCCATACTCAGAGGTGAAGCTGCTAGGAGTTGTCCCAACTTGGCCCGCTCATAGAAATGTGGAGCAAATTTGAGCAACGTGGCATTCTGGAGAGAGAGGTGTGAATATGAAAGAAGAATATCAACAGACTTGTATGGTGTTGTGTTTAGAATCAGAATCGCAAGGCGGAGCAGGGTAGGAAGAGGATATCCTGTTAATCCAAGGTCAATAAACACATTGGCTTGGGGTGCAGAAAAAATAACCTGTTATCCCGATTCGTTTAATCAGACCCTCATCTTTCATCTTCTGCAATTCAGCATATGCCTGCAATACTTTCTGGTCTCCTTCGCCCCAGACTTTAGCCCGATCTTGTTTATCTAGACCATAGGCGGCAGCATCCCCAGCCAGGGCTGACGCATGGTTTCCGTCCCTTTTGGGCAAAATGGGCGTGCATACAAACTCAACGTCATGTAGATATACGACATCAAGATAATCGGTCTTTAGGCGCATTAGACTGCGCTCGACACTTTCTCGGATGGTCCTCGGCGAGTAGTCGAAGGTCGACACACCATACCGACCACATTTCGTCATCTAAATTTAGTGGGTAGGTTCAAGGTTGTTCATTAACGGCATATGAGCATATGGTGCGTATTTTTTACCAGTTGATAAGAGGACCTGGGGAATTCTGACTGCAGACCATGCAGTGCGTTGCCAAGCACGACCTCGGAGGGGCCATAATAAGCGGAAGTGTCAAAAGCTCGAATTCCATATCTGACGACAAACCATGAGCGACAAACATGACATGTCCGATTATATGCTGACTGAAGGGCAAGGCGAACCGTTTGCAAGGGGATGTCACTCGAGAGGTGATGGTCGGTGTTGTATTGGTTGGAAAAAGCCCCAGCACCAAAAATCAGCGCTGGCAAGGGGACTGGCCCGTCGAGGACAGACTATAAGGGATGCAAAGGCTATCCGCTAAAAGTGAGCGCGACCACCTACCAAGGGGATACCAGGCACTGGAAGATTCTCAGGTTCGTCTTGGGGAGTAAGTGCTGGAAGCATATTGTTGAGTTTAAGAATCGCCAAGAGTCGTGCACTGGCTTTTTATTCGAAAAGGTTCACGTCGGACCGGAGGTTGAGCCGCATCGCACTATCATCATCACGCAACTGTGACAGGCCCTGAATCTTATGTAGCAAGGACAGGAAAGAGAAAATGTTTATTTTGCGGGTTGATACAGGCTGTAACAAGGAATAAGCGCATCTCGCTTTAGAGCTTGTCGCGATTCCAGCTAAAGGACGCGTGTGGTGGTCAGTAAATACACCCAATACCCTGGTCGAGAAGCACACTGACGTCTTCTCGAACTTCTGGTTGACAGTCATGAGTTTTGTACCCTCATCAGGTTGAATAGTATTCCACGGGGTCGGGTTGGACTTGGTCCAGATGACTAGTAGGCAGGGTTAAGAGGTAAGAAACCCGAATATACTCCTATCGAGCACGGAACACACCATTATGTCCTGTGGCAAGGCGCTTCAAATACCAAGAAGCACCAAACACAACACTCCCAATAATGACATAGCTGCTATACTCAGCCAGCTGCTGTCCAAAAAAGATGTACAACTCACATTGGGACGGCCTAGAGAGCGCGTTGTCAGCAAAACTGGTGATCCATCAGGGTCTGTACCCTTACCTCAACGGCAAACCAGTTCTTCATAAATGACTTGCGTGGTGCAGGCATAGTTTGTAGATTGAATAGACAAGTTCTAACCGAGAGGCCTCAAACAGCCCCTCCTTTCCCACGATGCATCGGGGAATTCCGGAAAACAAGAGGCCCAGAAGCAACCGAGAACACTGAAAATTCCTAGGTGCTGGGGCATCAAGCCACACAGCAAAATAATTGTGCAGACCAACCAGTAAAAGTACATGCTGCAAATATACTAGGGCGATGTGTGACGGGGGGAAATAGGTACAACGGTAACACACTTCTATGGGAAGCAGAGAATGACGGGAAGCATAGGCGGCATATGATCATGGAGGGTGTGGGAATGCAGAGCCATGGGGAGATGTGGATTGTACAAAGCAAAATCAAGAACAAAGAAAAACGACAAATAATTGATGTCCAATAATTCAAGATATCTAAAATTCAGGGGATTGTTCACCTTAAGGATTGAATGTCCAGGAGTACCAGGAACAAAGAACCAACCTCACAGCAATACGGTGTTGTTATTGCAATTATTGCATGAGAGATCAACGGCATTGCTCAGCGTGTTTCGGCCCTCTTTTTCAAACCTTAACCTCAGCTTCGCCAGCTGCTTTTCCCGTGAAACATACCCACATGGCTTGGACACATCAGCAGATTCTTCCTCCACGGGTGCCAGGTCGTTCGACCTAGTGGTGGAAGGTACAATGCATAATGAAGCAACAGTGGCAGCTGTTACCCCAGATGAGACGGACCGGCTAGACCACAAGGGAATAAAGTTTGTGAATGCTTGAAGCGAAAGTCGTGAAGTGATCGGGGTGGACATAAGCGATATGAGCGAAGAGGAGGCTGTTTGATGAGTATTTTCTGAATTTTCGTGGATTCGTAGCGACGTTCGGGGAGAATCATGCGATAGGTCAACGCTCTTCATTTCCGCAGATGTGAAGTGATGATTGAGCGACGTGGTCGGATTGTCAGCGGACCTGCGGAGAGAGATACGAGAGTTCATCGTAGAGTTCACTGAGAGCATACTGAAATCAGTAACACGTACTAATAGCAACAGGCTGAGGCATAGATTTCGAACCGTTTGTATTGCCATTACCATTCAGATTCCTATTATTGTTGGTCGACATAAGCGGCTTGCGCTGAGGTTGACGAATAAATGTGGAGACGGGTGCCTTCACAGGTGCTGTGCGCATGGGCGACGGAGATGTGACAGGCTGAGGGATGAAAGACGGCGATACTCCTCCTCGTTTAGTTGGAGGTGTAGTATACGCACTCTTGGAAGCAGGTATAGGTCGAAATATCGGGACTGATGCTTTTGAGGGCGTCGAGATAAGACGGTCAGCCGATGACGTTGATGGCCTTGAAGTTGGACGGGGGATCGAAGACGGCGGGGACATCACTTGTGTAGGATCACTGGAAGCTCCTGGGCAAACTGATTGAAGGGTAGAGGACGGTGGAGTGGCTACCTGCGGCACGATCGCCTCATGCTTTACTGATGGTCGACCAAAATTGAATGGTACAATCTCCTCCTCTTCCTCATCATCATTGCCAAAATTGAAGGCAGGGAGCACAGGCGGCAAATCCATCTTGCTGACTGGGAGCACCTGAATTTGACCTTCGCTGTCATTGCGATTGAGCAATTCTTCCTCGTCAGGAGGAGTGAAAGTGATCTTGATACCGCCAATAAGCCCAAACATATGGTTGTCAAGCTCCTCAACCAACGCTTCCTCTTCCTCTTCCTCAGCCAACTCTTTAACAACAGCCAGCCGCTCTTCAACACCGACATTACTAGGCAAGAAGAACGGAGTATCGTCGTTGTCCGCAGCGTACTTGAATCCACTGGCAAACAGGCTCTTACTTTTTTCATAGGTGTACGCAGATGGGCTAGCAGGCGCTGAGCCTCCGCTACTCCCAGAATCATCCAAGTCTTCCAGACATCCGAAGAACCGGTCAACACCATCATTTTGACTATGATCACGAGTCGCCAATGAGTGAGTCCCTCTCGGGAATGTCCACGTCTTAGATAAAGAAGCTCTGGACGTGTGGGTGGGAGGATCTGGAACAAAGACAGAAACGTGGGTACCCAGCTCCGGGCTTGTCGAACGCGAATTGACGGTTGTGCTAGATCCAGAGATTGTAGGTGTAGTGGGCGTTGTGGGGACGTCCGCGCGGACGTGGGGCAAAGAGCGGA
>JASFDG010000031.1:0-24430 GCA_036937095.1 Phaeolepiota aurea
GCTATGTTACATTTTTTTTGGGAAGGAATGGGAGGGTAAGCAAATAGTTGGTAGGAACACGTACGGTTGTGTGTTTCACTTAAGTAATACAAATACAGAGCAAGGAAGGGAGAACAAGAAGAAACCCGCGCGTGGGGCACGCACGAATGACAAACAAGCCGGGGCTACTGAGACACGCCGTGATAAGAAAGAAAACCAAAGGCAATGGGGGCGCCGTGTGGTACGAGGCAGGCCTGGGGAACATTGGACTCGTGTAAACCGATTTTAAACCCGATTTATAGGCATCGTTAGGGTGTTGTGATTGCCCGGAATTCATTCCAAAGGGCTTATCCAGCAGTCTGTTTTTTAGCAACCACTCAATACAAGTACCGTTTCAGGTCTTCTACAAACGTTACTGAGCAAAATTGAACCAAGACGGTCGTTGCTAGTTAGTGGTTGGTAACATTTTGTCGAATGTTGCCTAGTTCTGGAGTACGATTGAAAGCGTGAACCCCGGCCAGGTTTTAGGTCCAAGTCGTCCGATACCAGGGCTGCATCGACATCACACCTTTGAGTCATCATAGGGAACCACCCCCAATTTATATCACTGATAGTTTGTGTTCCGGGCATCACTCGAATACGTATCAGATGATCGACATCCACTGTTCGCCATTGAGTACGACACATGGACAGTCAGGTCATGAAGACATATCGCAAATCACTGTCCCAAAGCTCGACGTTTTCTTTCTTCTCACCTTCATTTTGCGGAAACACTGCAGATGTAGCGAGACGTCGCTGACGCAATCGGTTGAGGTACGCCAGTCGCGTGCGCAAAGCAAAAGCAGTTAAGAATGAAACCAGAAGACACCTGCAGGATAGATTAGCCAGATAGCTAAACTTACCCGGAGCAGTAACTTACGCAGCTGATATTGCATGGCCCTTTCGGAATTCGTCTTCCGTGTCGAAATATATTTGAGGCGAAGCGCTGTTGATTCTAATGAGACAGAATCGTAATCAAACTGTCGAATGGAACAGACGGACATGGATACACAGTTTGAGATGGAGACAATGAAGGCAGTGCCAACACCCCGTTTAGAGGTCGGCGAGAATGCATTTGCTGCCCAACTCCTACATTTAGATGTCAACAAAGATCTGTTATGAGGGGGCTAAATTTCTCACATCACCAACGGGAATAAGCTGTAATTTCCTCCAACCACAAGGAAGAGCGCGAAATAGGCAGCTCCCACACTCTTTTGCACAGACGTAGCCAGAATGATGTAACCGATGAGTGAAATGGCACACGACGCCATGATATGCCAGCCTCGGTCTTTGGTTCTGTCACTATGCCAGGCCTGAATGAATACTAGGAACCAGCCCACGAGGTATGGAGCAACGGTAAGTCCTTGGGCATTGATGGACGAGAACCCAAGATCATTGATCAACTAGGAAGGCGTAAACGAGAGCCAAAGCAGGGTTGTATGATAGAAGGTCAGATTTACCGTTGGTAGGAAGTATGAGATAGTGGCAACGCCGACGTTGACTGCAAATAAGCATTATTCCGGTAGGCTCACAGCGATGGTTCATATTTGCTCACAGCTTGCATAAATCAACATGAACATCCAAGCATTGATATCTGAAATGATCGCTTTAAAGCCTTGCCATCCAGACATGCCGCCGTGAGACTGGGGCTTGTGGTCGCGGTTGAGTCGCGCCTGTGCTATGGCTCTTTCCCGTTGCGATAAGAAAGTCGCCGAGAAGGGAAAAGAAGGCAAAAAGAGCAGAATCATCACTGCCATGACGAGCGTAGGAATGGCTTCCACCTAGAAAGACATTAGTACCTGCAGAGGAGCCAGACATCGCAAAGTCGCACAAGGAAAAGAAATTGCCATCTGT
Organism: Phaeolepiota aurea; assembly: GCA_036937095.1. NCBI lineage: Eukaryota > Fungi > Basidiomycota > Agaricomycetes > Agaricales > Squamanitaceae > Phaeolepiota > Phaeolepiota aurea. The sequence continues at coordinate 1,873 of JASFDG010000031.1, forward strand.
TCCGAAAGGTCAGCATATGCCAGGCAAATGCGCGGCACAAGGCAATGCCTACCCCACAAGAACAGAAGTTTGTGCTCGAACAAGACCGAATGCGAGCAGGCCCTTTAAAAAAATTCAACGAGCCAGTACGCGTCACTAAGCGCAGATACATACCCCCAGTGCGCCTGGAAGGGTCCCAGTCATACAGAGGCTTTTACATTATTCATAATAGAACTATATCAACGAAGTCATTCATCACCTGATTCTCATAGCCAGTTCATGTCTGTCACAAGGCGTACAAGGCGGTGAGCTCGGTCTCCCCAGTTGGGAAATGGCAAACCTTTTATACCAGAATGAGAGATAATAAATCATTCCTGCGTAGTAACCAGCCTCTCCGATCCCCATCAACACACTTGAGGCAAGATATCAATGTTTTGAGAGACAGTATGAGTGAAAAAAATCACACCGAAGGATGAGTAAAGCGGCATAACCCTTTGCATATACAAAAGAGAGCGACGTAATCCCCCAAAAAGAGAGAGATAGGAAGAAGCTATATGATCATCAGACAGAGTATTAACGACAGAAGGGAGGGCGGGCGCACAATCTATTCGCACCAATGTGCCGTTGCAGGACTGTGAATGGATAAGATGAAAGCGTTTGATCTCAACGAGTCGCATACGAACTATTGGCAGGCATTTCAAGAAGGCCTTTAATTCTGATGATGGATAACATAGCGCAGCTGTCTGACCAAAGTACTTACAATATCCAACGTAAAAAATGCTCAGTGCGAGAGTCCATTGCCTATTCGTGACAATCCCCTGATCAAGTATGAGGTTTGAAACTCTGCTGACCAACGCTGGGACGAACGTAGTTGTCATTGAAGGCCTTTATTACATGGGCGTTGCCGCTGGGGCTATATGTCAACAAGACGGACATCGTGACATCACGAAACGGCTCTACATATTGATACGGTCTTAAATTGTCCATCAGAGCCTCAACTCCCGCTATCTGGAACAAACTCACCAAATTGATTGACTTTTCGGCGCTCGTGAATTCCGGTTCAGGAAATGAATGAGTGGGCTTACACACGAAGCTGTGGTCCCGTCAGTTGCTGCGATCTGAGGTTGCGCAAATGACGCACCTGATGATGACCAAGGGGAGAACCCTGTTGTCGATCTTTGTGCGTACCTTCCCCTGGAGATAATTTAGGTAGTAGCCAAGAATATAAATTGCGAACACCATACCTCCTCCTCGGCAGTATATTCAACATTCTGTGCATCACGGTGTACCGCAGTTGCATATGAGGGGTCCAAAGGTGAGAAAAAGTGTTTCCTGCTCGGTTTCGGTTTAAGTTTGCTTTGATGCAAATTCCCTTCCAGGTTCTCATTGATCAAATGACCCGAGACACTGCTTTCCTGATCTTTCGTTGACGGTATAGCTTTCTCGACTTCCTCTGGTATAACCATGGTTGTAGGCGGGGAAGCAAAGCTGGGAAATGAAACGTATATATATCTTGGACTGGCCTAAGTGGAAGATGGCTCAATGGCTATTTTTAGTTGAGCCATATCTTGTGACCCTCTCCCAAATGTCGTGGCTCGCCTGCAAGGCACATATAGGCAGTCTGAAAATGGGTATACAATCCGCAAGAAACATTGAACTGCTGGTGCTGGGGTTCTTTTCAAAACCAAAAAAAAACTTCGGGTAGACTCTGAAAAAGTATTGTAATTTAGATAGTGTCGTGCAGCCATGGTATTCAAGGGCTTACCCGGCAATGGACTGGTGGCTATTGACAGGGAGCTGCTGTAAGATTATCGTTGCACCTATAAAGCTTGGCGGCCGTTCCGACCTCGAGTCTGACAGTCACTATTCTACACTACACACCGCTTTGGCGAGATTTTGTAGTCCAACACATTTGCTTTGCCTGGCGCTTCACAATGTTGACGGTGAAAGTACGGCGTGGCATCTGAACTAGCAATCTGACCAATTGAGTTTATGAGATTAGAATTCCGTGTGACTTCTCATCAACAAGCAACAACCGCGCAAACTTCAATAGGCGAATTTTCTCTCCATTGTCGGGAGCAACATAGGACCAGACATCTATTGCGTTACGCACGTGCATGGATTTTGGAGCCTCATGGTATAACTTGATTTGATCAATCGAAGAAAGAGTGTCAAGAGGGATGATTTCAGCAGATTCTGCAGGAAGTGTTGAACCGCCTTGGGTGAACACAGGAGGTGATGGCTCCTTATAGCAGGGAGCAGGGTGGAAGGATATCCCAAGAGCGCCCAACGAGCCTGTTTGGCGAAGGCCAAGGAGGTATGACCAAAACGACAGAAGAGAGGGCTTTGTCCATGTTATAGAATCCTTCTTATCCGGCACTGGCGGGAATGGTAGAGTATATGCACCATCGAGAATGACAGCAGAGGTACAAGAGCCGTATGGAGGGGTACCACGAACAGGAATAATCCATGCGCTACGACCAAATCCGGATGGTGTGAATGGTAAAGTGAGAGATGTCGCGGGAATAGGCCTCGTTCGGCGATATACAGGTATTTTCGTTGGTCGATTGAAGTGCGTATATAATGACACATACATGTGAGGCTTTGAAAAGTGAGAAAAGGGAGAGATCTCATAAAATCGTAACCATTTACCTGGGGTATACATTTATGAAGGGGACCGCTGTCTACTTTTTGTCGCTTGTATAAAGAACTGGAGTGTTGAAGACCGGAAGGTGGTTGGATATCAAGGGGGGCCTTGCGCTTTAACGAGCCCGAACCTTCCACTGATTGAAAAAAGATGGTGCTGTCGAATTCTTCGAGCTCGTCAATGCGGAAGACTTCATTTTCATCTGCTACCACATTCCATTCCTTGAGATCTTCCATTCGATGAAAACCCCCTTTTGATCCTCTAATAGGTGGTGGTTTCACAAATTCGTATCTTTCTAATGGAAACTTGAGCATTGAATTTCCACAGCATGAATATTTAACAGTTCCTCACTGCCGGTTGGTGTCGTTGGAATGCATGGCTTGACGTTTACCCAGCTAGAGGCCACCGGTTTGCAAGCCGCCACAAGAACTTTACCCAAATTTAAAAGCTCGGATTGAGAGTGCGACTTGAGCCCATAATGGTGGACGATGAACTCGGAGACATCGAGGTTTGAGTGAGTCCTGTCCCAAAACGAATTGTTCAGAGTATTCCTTGTTCGCTCTGTCATTGACATAGGTCTTGCCCTGACACTCAATCCTTTGAGGAGTTTAGTTAAGCCTTAAGCTGCGGGGTGTGACCCATCAATGAGGCGCACGTGTTGTGAATCTCATCTCAACACATGAAACCGTATCCCACCCGGTTCTCTAAACCCTATTTCAGTTGCTAGCATGATGAATATACCAATCGAAATTCCAAGCAAAACTACTGGGCATCCGAACCATCAGCGTGTTGCGAGCAGCTCCCGAGAGCTCTGTAGCTTTAACTCCAACCGCCATCACAAATAGGCAGGTTCCTTTCAAGCCCCACGTCAGACCCATACAAAGATTATCATGACCACAAGGTCAGCCTCACGCGATGGTTTCCTGCTTCTACTACTAAAAATAGGCCGTAGGTATGTGCCTCATGTACCTAATGAATATCCCGAAGCCAGTTATAAACCTTCTTCTGCGAAGCGTAGGTCCGACCTAGCGTTCAGAAAGCAGCCACCATGACACCTTCAGAGGATTTTGATCCTCCCGTTCTCCATCGTGATGAGACTGAGACGAGATCGGTTCACTCTGATAAAGAGGGGACAGTTTATCAGAGTGCTCTTGGGCCAAAGCCAGGCAGGAAACACTTCTTCTCTCCTCTGGATCCCTCATACGCAGAGGCTGTGCATCGCGACGCAGAAACGGTTGTGTACTCTGAAGAGGAAGAGGTTCGTAAGACGATAATCTGTGAAGTCACGGTGATAACTCAGAACTGGACCCAGAGGAAAGTCCGCAAGAAGATCGACAATACCGTGCTTCCGCTCGTTATTTGCAGGTGTGTTGGTTGCATATATGCTGCCGTTGGCTCATTGTTGTATCTGTCGTCAGTTATGTTTGTGAGTTCAACGATTGTTCGGTATGCGTGGCTCCGACTTAATGTTACCTCGCAAGTCAATCAATTTGGTGAGATAGATACGGTATCGGATAAAAATCGTGCTGACCCCCGGAATAGATCGTACCAACATGTGAGGTGATCAATAACAAGAAGGATTACTTTATTTATCTATTTATCCTCTCAGTGGGAACGCGCATGTTATCAAAGCGTTCAACGAGAACTATGTGAGCATCGCGTATACGGCTTACGATGAATATGTCTCATTATTTAAAAGGGTATAATCACGAACAACCAGTGGACTTTGGCCCTCAGCATTTTCTACGTTGGATATTGTGCGTGTGTGCCATAATACTATTTGTTGATTTGACGATTTAGTCTTGTTTAGGCTTGCTCGAGATGCCTGCCAATGGTGAGGCCATGACCATTTGTGTGACACATGGTTTGATGATTCCCCTAGTTTTGCAGAGGCATATTGGCGCCAATCGCTTGTACGTGGCCTTCTACATCATGCATAGTCTCACCATTCTAACGAGCTACAGCTTTTTCTTATCTCTCACGTTTTGGGGTTTAGCTTCTCTTTCTTTCGTTTACGCAAAAGGCTATGCTGCATTGCTTGTGTTACGGTATGCATTGCTATCTTACGTTCTACCCGAGTACCATTTGAAGACCCTGTTCCTGTCGATAGAGTTCTGATGGGAATCGGGGAAGCTGGCTATTACGCTGGAATGATTTACTATCTGTCGTTCTGGTACAAGAGGTGTGTCGCAATTTCTCATGCGACGTTGTGAAACTGAGTTTTTTTCGGCAGGCATGAATTAGCCATGCGAATAAGGTGACTAGTATCTCATTTTCGATCTGAACAATACCAATGCACTCATAGTCTGTGTATGACCGGCACCTTCCCAGGTGCAATCGGAGTAAGTGACACATATCCTAGCGCGCGCTACTTATAAGTTGTCACCAGGGTTTAATTGCTTTTGGACTCGTTCGGGCGAAAACGTCACTATTGGATGGGTAAGTCTACCCTGTCAGAGCCATGATAATGTGCTTACTTTTGAATAAGCTGGCAATTCCTTTTTCTTGTGAGGTTTACGTCAACTAGTTAAGATCTCGTATCAATTGCTAAGTCGAATTCATACAAGATCGAGGCCATACCCACCCTCATCATGGCTTCAATGATTCTATTCTTCCTTCCTTCTTTCCCATTCTCTGCAACATTCCTCACCCCACGAGAAAGGGCCATTGCCCAAGCTCGCCTCAACCGAGATCATAAGCCTCAGTCGCACGGCGGTATGACTGGTTGGCAGGGATTCAAGGTCATCATTGCTGATCCGAATGCATGGCTATTTATGCTTATCTACGCTAGCTGTAAGCGCTATTGGATTCAAATGTCTCGCATGTATTGATCAAGAATATCTAGTCAATGTCGGAGTTGCCACTGTTTCTTACTTTCTCCCAACCGTGCGCCCTTTCTTTCGTTGCATATAAAGATGCCCTATAGAGACCCCCTTTGCCAGCTCATCAAAAATCTCGGGTTTTCATCCATCAATGCCCAGGGGTTAACCGTTGCTCCATACGTGGTCGGCTGGTTCATGGTGTTCTTCCAAGCCTGGCACAGCGATAAAACGCGAGATCGAGGATGGCATATCATGCTTTCCTGTGCAATCTCGTGCATTGGATATATCATCCTTGCCACATCTGTGCAAAAGAGTGTTGGTGCTGCATATTTTGCCCTCTTCCTGGTTGTAGGGGGAAATTATAGTTTGTTCCCTCTTGTCATGTAAGTCTTCCCTCAGCATCACCTCAACCTCAACTTTATTGACTCGATTCCATGAAGGAGTTGGGCTGCGAATGCCTTTTCCCCAACTTCCAAGCGGGGTGTGGGCACTGCGTTTATTGTGTCAATTTCAAACTGCGTGTCAATGTTTGTGTTTTCTGTTGATGGATTTTTTTTCCCAACCCACACTATATTCTTAGCGCATCGCCTCAAATATATTTTGATGTTGACGACGAGTACCGCAAAGGTCATGCGATATCAGCTGCGTAAGTGATATGTTAATGCTCGGTTATCAGTTTAACAGACAAAGGTTACAGATGTCTCTTGCTCTCCCTCACTACAGCCTTCGCTCTTCGCACACGTCTCTCTTATCTGAACAGAAGAAACGAGAAGAGTCTCACAAACTTGTCTGAGAAGGAACGAGATGGGTTGGATAACGACGATCATGCTGAAATCTGGGATAATGACCCACGATATGTTTTCATGACTTAATGCTATCCAATTAGCAAGCGCGAAAGCATCAGATTATCCCATCGACCAGATAATTGATGACAAACCTTTCCTCTTCTTGATTTGTTTTGCCAGTGAATCCAACGTTTACCGGTATTACTTCTCACCCAGCCTATCTATATCGTGATGATAACCTCTCAGGCCCGTACATCAAAAACAAGATCGCTGATCCAAGTTAATCCGGCCTGAGGTCGCTTGAGTTGATTGTATCGATGTTGATATCCTTATGGGTCTTGGATGTACCAGCTACCTGGAGCAGACCTATCAATGCTGGAATGGATGTACAGCCGCAGATATGCGAGGTATGAAGCTGTTGGCCATCCAGGACAAGGAAATCGCCGACTCCTCCTTTTTCCCATCAGGGGTCTTCTCTTCGAATATCAGCGAGCAACGGCCATTACGAGTATCTTACCTCCCAACACGGCAATTTAGGTATGGTCCGCTTGGCTACGTGGACGAACGAGGCTATCTCGTGGACTGGCACGTTTCTAAACAAGCTGCAAACGGGTGTCTCCAAGCGTGCCCGAGTTTGGATCAGGCCCGTTCCCGTTGATCCATCCTATGCCGGGCTCTGGCGCAGCGGGAAGAATATGCAGGGCTCATTCATTTGGCGAATGTGCCGTCTGGACTTATTCTTGGTACCCTATCAGGCCCGAACAAGGGAATGTATACAACGGCGCAATTACTATATGTGTGGCGAACGTGCCCTCTTTGCAGCCAATCAGAATGCAACGTCACAGTCGTGTGCCGCCCGCAATGTTGCACGTTTATGGCTGCACCTGGGCACACGAGCACCTGGAGCCGACAAACGCATCTTTGCCAGGAACCTCTTTCAAGAATGAACTCAAGAAGCTGACCCATCAGGTCAACTACGTTCCCAGCGTTCCCATCATTCACTTCATGCCTGAATCGCAAAAAGGCCTCTATACTGCGAGCTGTAATCCCCCAAGACGTGTAAAGGGAACACCAATTGACACCCCCTTACAACCATCCCCGATGACACAGGTCCCAGCCCAGCCAAGGCCAATCCTGCCACGTCGTTCAACTCAAACCGTCAAGCCCTCGTCCGGCTCAGGTGTCCCTCAAAGGGATGGCGATAATGCCTCGCCTGCGGCTCCCTCAAAACGAGGACGTAAGCCGGGACCGTTGTCGCGTGCTGCCCGAGAAGCTCAGCGCCGCCTGAACCACTCTATCATCGAGAAAGCCCGACGCACGAAGATCAACGAAGCGCTTGCGACGCTGAAGGAGCTTGTCCCAGCCAGCTATGGTATGCCCAAACCATCTGCAAACGATGTAGAGGAAGACGGCGACACCGATGACGATGATGAAGAATATCGCGAAGCCGAAGTCAAAAGTAAGTTAAAGCCGAAAGGAGTGAAGAAGGAGAAGGAGAAGGAATTCAAACTCGAAATCTTGATTCGCACTGTGTCGTTCATGCAGGATCTATTGGTCCGGGTCGAGACATTGGAGAAAGCTGCGCAGCCCTGTTCTGAATGTGGAAGCAGCACCGACAATCTGAAGCGTAAGAGGCTGGAGGTCGACAAGGCGGGCACCTCTGCGGACAAGGATCATTCCCCCGTCTCGAACCGACGCCGCCTTTCCTTCGAACAACAGGATAACCCTCCTATTCGGGCTCCAGCGCCGGGGGCCCAAATTCATGCTTCATCAATGTCCCCTCATCTGCCCAATCGTGAATCCCCCCGACTACCTTCCATCTCATCTTGGCTTCCAGACTCTCCTGTCGACTCGGCCATTTTGATCCCCACACGCCCAGCAGCGACCCAATCTTATCTCCCTTCCCCTCCTGCCTCCACCCATTTTGATCCCGTTCGCATGTCCACCAACCCTCCTGCCCTTACATTGGGTCCAGTGGCGACAGCCGCATTGTTGTCGCCTAATAGGACTCCCGAGGATGAATCGGCAGCGTCACTTCTCCTGCAGATCAGCACTGCATCGAATTCCCGCCACCTATTGGCTTTAAACAAGTCGCGCGAGCAACCCTCAAGCTCGGAGGCGTCGTCAAATTCCATGCTGGCACGGTTTGGAGGCGTGCAGACACCCAGCTCCTTGTTGGGACTTGGCTATTCTAGGAGTTCATAGTGACTGCATCCAGTTCAATGTGGGTTGTATTTAGTATGGTGCTGTAACTATGCAACGGATCCGTTTGACTCAATTAACAACTCTTTTCTGTACAGTAGATACCTTGTGATGATGCCCGATTTGTCAATCTATTCGAGCCGGCGCCACAGTCATAATGAGTGGCCACGCAATTTACATAAGGAGCATACCTTCAACAGGTGAAGAGGAAAACAAGGGTCCGTGCCTTTACCAGAACACAACGGGGAAGAATGAGAGGTATATAAACATGTGCTAAATGCCAGCGCAAGAACTCCAATACCCTTACTTCATCCACTCCTACATACTTCGTCGGCCCAGGTATAGTTTACCACTGGCAGGATGGCCGCTAACATTCAAAAGCAAGCCCAACACACCATTCCAAGCCCACCTACAGAGGGGCATACTATCGTCGATAAACTGCCTCCAATCACACGGCGGGTACACTGGCAAGTCCCAGCAGCTGAGGGTCCACACGAAACACTGCAACTACCCAGCGATGGCAACCCATACCGCAAACAGCTTACAGCCAGAGACAAGGAACCTCACCAGGCCCCTGAGACAGATTCCTGGGGTTGGTTTTCAAACTTACCTGATAGAATCGAGGACAAGACAACTGCGTATGAAACGATGCATCGTAGTGATCTGAGGAATATCTACAAAATTCAATCTGGTTCAAGCATCCCTGAACATGTACGTATGCCGCCCCAAATTAAAATAACACCAGAGACCAGTGCATCTGCCCCCATCCCAGAACAAGCCAAAATCATCACAGTGACCAGATCAATAGCGTGGAGCACTATCAAGCACCTCTTGTCCAGGATGACGCCCTACCGTCCCGGCGACGACCTTGAACGTGATGCTGCAGAAGCCAAAAACCGGCTCCTAAAGGTTATTCTCGCCATGTCGGAACACATCCAGAAATCACCATTGGAGGTCTTCATTCTCCTTCGAAGTCCTGACTTACAGTCAGGATGCCCCTGTGGCAGAGCAGACCATTGCCCACCTGGGTCTGTCCTCCAGCAGCAAGGATGCCCCACTATCTAAATGCATGGTTTTGGACCTCCTAGTAGGCATCTTGAAGTGCTCCCCTTCCACAACATACTACCACCCTCAGACTGACAGTCAGACTGAATGCCTCAACCAGCAACTGTATCACAGTAGCTCAGATACCCCATTAATGGGTCCACTTTTCTTCCTGCTAATCCCCTCAAATTGAATCCCATTCCTTTTGATGCAGTACTTCCTGTTACTAGTAGTACCTAATTTTTTTTTATGGCATGTATATGTTTATGTCAGTCTACAGAGTTGGTTTTTATATGCTGGTAGCATACCCGGCCCAGCTGGCACCCAAACCTCATCTGGGAGCCATGAAATCAAACAGGTATGAGGGCTAGGATGCAGGGCTTTGCCTGCCTGCATTTGTGAGGAGGACAAGATGAATAAAGTCCTGCACTAAGGTAGGTATTATTCAACCCTTGTGCAACTCTGTCCGTGAACATTGGATGAGATCAGCCCAAATGGTGGTGAATGGGGGTGGTAGCCCTCAAGGAGAGTGTCTGCATAGGAAACCTCTGCACGAATATCAGCATCTAGAGTGTAAGTCTGCATTCCCACCTTGAATTCATTGTATCTTGGATAGAAATGTGCAGGTTGCCGGTGCGCTTATTCATATATTCACCTCACACCAGCGGACTCATGAAGAAGGGCGAGAGGTCTATTACGTCTGCAACAACAGGACTCCCGATGTGCGAAACGAGTCCATTTGCAACACTGAGCAGACGCATCTTCGGAAGTGGGAAGGCCGCTTTTTTTTGCTAGGACAAGTTGTAGTTCCTGGTATATGTCAAATGCAGCTGCCAGTGCCGCAAAACATCCGCAGGTCTGGTGATCAGAGCCACAACAATAGTGTTGAGAAGCACATGTCTGAGTCAAGGCCTGGGTATAAGTTGAATACCGAAGCTCATGCAAAAGCAGTAGCTGATCAGATACTAGAACGTCCGACTTTGGTGGCCATGGAGGGTGCCATCCAAACGGTGCAACGCTGGGAGTTATGAAATTTAGCCCCTGTTGCGGGTGGTGCCAGTGTGGCCACACATGTCTGCTTGCCACCGGTGGCCGGGCAATGCAGTTTGATTAAGGGGAAGAGATACTATGTCGTAACCGGATTGCCTTCTGAACTGGATCATTCTTCTCTGGTGAGGTCACGACGGGATATACAAAAGTGTTGTCAAGAAAGATTTCATTTGTCATTATATCATGATTAGGGAATATGAGAGTCATGGGAATCATCGTACACATTTGCCAGCTCCTGGGGCGTAAATGAGTCATCTCGAAAGGCGAGGTCAGGCGTCCCCATCTCGTCCAAGAAGTCTTCAAAGCGATCCGCGGCTTCGCTGGATGTAAAGCCTCCCGGCGCCGTGCGAGGGCCCACATACCTTGCCTGAGCTGTGTTGCATCTTTTGAATCCAGGATTTGGATTGATATGGTACAATGCTAGGACCGAGGTATTCGTCAGAAAGCTGTAGACGTGGCCAGGAACCCGACTTACGACTAGGCGTTAGTGGCACAGTACTATTTGAAGGGGGGGGTTCGTCAGCGCAGCGCCATTGATATCCGCTCATTGAATGATACTCACTACCATCCACGGGCGCGAACATAGTGCAACGCTTCTGTACCACTGATCCGTTCACATGGTGTGAAGCGGCACATCTATGAGACAATATAAATAGGGGAAACGGGAAGGAGGGAATTTGGTTTCACTGACTTTCAGGACGAGGTTCTGGATGTGAGTTGGGCAGTCGACGACTGCCATACCACTGATTAATTGGGTTTGGGATTCATCTTCACAAATCATAAGGAGGTGTTCGGGACACTGGCTTGTGCGCAGCGGTTCGGAGACCACATCACCATGGCCTGTGAGCAAGCCGAAGATGGTCATTCCCAAGGAATATATATCCGCTTTATCGCTGAAGATATAGTTTTGGTCCTCATGCAATTTATGATGAAGCTCTGGGGAAGCGAACTCCTCAGTATTACTAACGGTAAAGTCTTCAATTTGAAATCCAACGATGGATATTCCTGATTTATTAACGTATGCAGAGCCGAGGTCGGCGATAATGCAATGGCCTTGTTGGTCAACTAGAACGTTACAGGGCTTGAGGTCTCTGTGGATGATGCCACACTTATGGAGATGATTTATTCCGAGAATCTAGCATTCGATCATTAGGTCCATCAGAGGGATGTGCAATCGGAAACCTTACGAGCTCGGCAATAACATAGCCAAAATCTGACTCACGATGTGTCAGACGAACGTTTCGAACGTAAGCGTCCAAAGATGTTGGATAATATTCCTACAAGGTTATTTGATAATGGGAGAACCAGAGAGTTGGTGGTACTCACAGTGATGAGATGAATGTTGCCGAAGCTCGAAAACCACGTCGTCATCTCCGGGTCATCTTCGTGTTCTCCGAATGGCTGTCGAATCACGAACCTGCATGGGTTCTGGCGAAGCCTTCGGAGGGCGGCTGCTTCTGCAACAATGCTGGGAAGGTCATCCATTGTCATCCCCTGGAGGCGCAAGACTTTCATAGCAAAATATCGATTGGGCTCGCGTCGCATATGTCGTACCAAAAAAACGCTGCCGAAGCCTCCGCACCCTAACAATGCAGGGTTGACCGAGGACGACTTTGATGATCTGGTTGGAATAGGTGCGAGTTTCCAGGATCTCAAATCGTCAACCAATGCCCAGGCGGACCCGTCTGCGCCGATCGAGCCACTTTTCCACTGGCAAGAGAGGCTGCCAGGGTCGCAAGCCATACGATAATCGAGGTTTTTCCTCAGAGCAACGAAGAGGCCGAAGGCAATTTCGAAGTTTGCAACATATTGTGGCGGAGGGTCTGCGGTCTGGTAGTCTCCGGCAGACAGGCTGCTAATACTACCCATTGAGACCTGATTTTGTGGCAAATGCAAGACCGTTGGTGGGGTTCGTCGGGCTTCCTCAGTTACGCTCTGCGCTGGGTCGTCCATCCTTGCTATACTGACGATTTCGGGTTCTGGTGGCGAAAAAGCGGGGTCTAGAGGTTTGCAGAGCAGTCTAGGTTTCGGCCGGTCGACTCTTTCAGGTAGAGGGCCAGTGTTATGGTCGCTTTGCTGGATGTACGCATCCTTAACTGGTGGTTGGGCTCCAGTCGCGGCGCCCTTTGAATATGTATTTGTTCTCCTAAACCGTGCGGAGATGGCCCGTATGATTCTGCTTTTGTTGGGCATATTTCAGACTTGAGGCTCTATGGACTAGTGGTGGATGGAAGAATTCTGACCTTTGTCAGTTTGATGGATCAGAATTTAAAAGAGTTAGCCTATTGTGTTCTAATCAGTGGTGATGGTGTGTTCACAATCGCTTTTGGAACCATAGATACGACACGTTATTATAGTAGACACGCTGGCGGATTATAAGCACTGCATCAACCACGAATGAGTTGTCAACGTTTCGACAGAATAAAATAACAACCGCAGGTTATTGAATCACAGTAACAAACAAACTTGAACAGCTTTGGCAGAACCTGTGGCGAGAATAAAGGTGTGATGTGGGTCCCAAGATTACAACAGCATCGCCAGTTATTGTCGAGTGGCAGCTATTATATGATGCCAGTGGGCTGCCAGAAGCGGAGGGTGCCAATAACCAGATAACAGAACGCCTTCATGTCCATTGCTTGGCGGGTAGAATCATCAAAAAATTCGATGGCTTGCAACAGGAGTGCTCTATCATAATCACACAGCAAATTATTGGTTCATGTCACTGAGACCTGAGGCCCACAAGATGGCCTAATTCGCAGCCCATCGGTATAGTTCGGGGTCGATCACTGTGACTGTGGATGGCCCAGTATTTGCCTAACTGACAATCTGATCAGTTGTATTAATCCGAGACAGCTGTGGGGGATCTACACACCTGAAATGCCAAGCAACAACGCTAGTGCTGCGATACTTAGCCTGGTCTAGACCATAGCAATCAAGAGCCTGAGGCATTTATAGCCTGAGCTTAACCAACTAATGTATTGCGGCGTACGCTGGAGCAGCTAGTTCACTAAGGTTCCTTTTGTGAAAACATCACAACGTGGTGACTTTCGCGTAGGCTGGTGGCACTTAGTACTAATAACAGTATGCCTTGTTTATCTTTGTTGACCAACTGAGGTTCCTAATACCAAAGATATTGAAGGTTTCGCAAATCCATTTTCTATGCGCCTTCCTTCATTGAAAGTCCTCCAGCCGTCAAGGAGTTTTTCTGCATACGCATCAACATCGAATATAGATCAAGGGAGACAGGATATCAAACATACAAAGGAAGATATTGAAGCTTTCAAACGCCAAAAAAGGGCGGAGTGGAAGCGAAGACAGCACGTAAGTACAAGAACGATTCATCAACTTACAACATTCAGTTGTTCATAGGGCCAGACATTTCTTGACAATGTCATAGTAACAGTTCGTGGAGGTACGTTCTAAAAATATACATCTCTTATTGTGCTTGACCTTGTCTCTGTAGGAAAAGGAGGGGATGGCTGCGCTGCGTTCCATCGCGAAAAATTCAAACCATTTGGGCCACCCTCAGGAGGTAATGGCGGCCGCGGTGGAGATGTATATATTCTCCCAACTCCACACTTAACCACTCTATCCACGGTAGCAAAAAAGATCAGAGGCGAGAATGGCACGAATGGTCTTGGAACATGGCAGAATGGTAGAAATGGACGACCTTTGGTCATTAAAGTACCATTAGGTACAGTCGTTCGAGAACTCGCGTGGGACGACAAAAGGAGGGCAAAGGACGAGTGGGAAGCGGAAGAAGATTCATTATCTGGACTTGAACCCATTGAAAAGCAACAAAAAATGCGCGATCGCCGATGGGTGCATTATCCACAATATACCGAAGCTAATATCGAACGTGATACCTTCAAGGAAGCTGAAGCTGCTTTATACAAACAAGAGCGAGAGAGACGTTTTGCTCGGCGGAAGCGGGCGCTACAACAACCCATCTTCCTGGACTTAGACAAACCAGAACTCGAGGAGCACCATATTGATGCTCCATTGGGAACGCGGCAGAGAGAACCTTTGGGGCATCTCATTGCATCCGGTGGGATTGGCGGGTTGGGAAATCCCCATTTTGTCTCTGCAGAAAATCGATCGCCGAAGTTCGGAACGCGTGGTCAAGAAGGGGAACGAGTCACTCTGTTCCTAGAACTTAAATTGCTCGCCGACATTGGGTTGGTAGGGATGCCAAATGCCGGGAAAAGCACTTTACTTCGTGCACTCACTGGTGGAAGGGCCAAAACCGAAATTGCTGGGTATGCGTTTACGACGCTCAACCCTGTTGTGGGGATTGTACGTGTAGCAGAGGATGGCACGTTTGAAGGGAGCATATCCGGGAACGGCATTCATGATGAAACATGGATCGAGGAACAACATGAAAAGGAAAAAATGGAACGGGGGGAGTACGCAGAAGCTTTGACACGAAATCAAGTCACCAGAGATCATCTCGATCCCTCCAACACGAATGATACTCACATGCGCCACGGCCACCATTTCGACTTGTATGAAAACTTCCGTTTTACCATTGCTGACAACCCTGGACTCATTTCGCGATCATCCGAAAATGTTGGTTTGGGTCATTCATTCTTGCGATCTATGGAGCGATCCCTTGCCCTTGTATACGTTGTAGACCTCTCAGCGCCAACCCCTTGGGACGAGCTACGCATACTTCGCGAGGAACTGGAGACGTACCAACCAGGGATGAGCAACAAAGCACGGCTGGTGGTCGCCAATAAGGCCGATCTTCTCGGGGAAGATGGTGATGCAGCTGCGGTACAAGCAGCGAAGCAGAAGCTGGAAGCATTGGAGACATACGTGAAGACGGAAATGATTTTGCCGGACGGGCTCACGCTCGATGTCGTCCCAACCTCGGCAAAATTTAGCCAAAACTTGACCAAGCTTGTGGCTCTCATGCAATCCTACGTATCGCAAGCCAAGAACCAGGAGAATGAGAATGAGGGGTCGTCATAGCCTAGGTGATTAATTATTTCCGTATCTTCGTTGTGTGTTCGTGGAAATTACAACTCCCCCAAGCACATAGCTCCTTCTTGGAGGTCGGACCGCTTGCGTCACATTTCAGCATATTTTATCGCATGCTATCACACTTTCGTTCATCTTTTTGACGGGAAGGATCAATCAATATGCCCTTGTTTGATCACAGTTCGGACACGGTAAGAGTATCGCAGTTCTCAGAAGCTCTATTGCCTGCATTAGGCATATGGTTCATACTGCCAGCGCTCCGCAAGTTACCATCGTGATGTGATCTGTACAGCTGCGGACTCCCCGATTTTTGCTATAGTCCTGACTGAAAATGTTAGTAGCATCCACTTGTCGGCCCCCCTGATACAGCTGGACGCAACTCAATCGCCATCTGCAAATGGTCTGGATGGATGATATGGGTGGATGATAATGTCACAGATTACAGGACAGCTAGCATCATCAAGTTCACCTTCGCTACATCGGGCCGCAAATTGATGCACGACCTTCATGCATGTTGAGGATTCGATTGTGGTATGTGTAACTTGGTGTACCCTTGAATAATATTACGGCCTGGGTTTCAAACATCCACAAATAAGAAGTGTCGACTTAAACAAAAGAGGTAAGAGCAAATTGCAATGTGTTCTTCTGACTATTCTTCTATCCTAGTTTGATGTGGGAACTCTAATATGTCATTCTAGAGATACGTTCACCCTGCGGTGGCTTCTAGTCGACATGCCGTGATTATTCGATGAACCGCCGGCAAACCAATCGACGGCGAACAGGACAGGTGGGAAGTGCATTAAACCCATCTGCAAAGGATTGATTGCCACAATATATCGTTTCTCGCGCTCGAGCATTGGTGCGGAGATAAGAAAAAGAATATTTGCCTCTGATGGCTGTGAGTTATTCCAAGAATTTTGGTTCTTTTCTTTTGTTTCATTTGATATGTTAAAAGCCTCTCGTGTCCGCGGTGCATAGCCGAGCAATGCTGGTATCACTACTTGGCTGATGAGAGCCGTTGTTGCCAGCCCATATCAATTGTTAACGCTTTACCATCTTACTATCGGCCACGACGTGCGTGCTATTCCCCAGCCCCATTCCCCAGGTCCGTGGATGAATGTATACATTATTACCACAGAAGAAACAGGCCCATGCAACATGGAACCATACATTTAGCAGCATATTTCCAGGAAACTGGCGCTGGCGACACACGTTCTTTTGAAATGCCTTACAGGCTCAGCTGCCAGCCCCAGGTATAGTCTGTCGAGGGAAGAATCTCAGGGAAAGGTGCTCAAGTCGATTCCTATCAAAGTATTTTTTTCCATGTCATAAGCCGAGGCGATCGCATCATCCTCGTATAATTTAACAGCCCAGTTCGGTGAGCAAATTGGGCTGATGCACCTTGCTCGCATTGCTCACACCACTCTCTTCATATATGGGACCCGCGAGGTCGCGAACCCTTCCCATCGTTTGAATTTCTGCCCCTCCCCGATCGCCAAGGAGTTCGAAATACCAAGTCGTGATATGGGTGGTAAATTATGATCAGAAGCCCTCATCACGCCAGATTCGACTGCTTCCCTCGACGTTGACGCATGACGCATGTCATACAAGTAAGTCCGGCATGGTGCCTGCCAGGTTGGTTGCAGTCCTATCACAGCTGTGTACTTGTTCTCCTCGGGAACTCAACCGGGTTGACCCAAGGTCAATATCTCAAATAGACCTGACACCATCACCTGGTGTCAATGCAAGATTAAAACGCAATAATGATGGGGCAGCACTTATATGAAAACTCGTAGTCGCATCCATATGACGTTGGTGCGGTTATGGTTGTGTTATCCTCGAATAAATATTACCCTGCACTTCTCGGCTTAGCTGCAAGGTTTTTTTCGCTATTCCAGTATGGGAAATTCCCTCATCAGGCAATAGTACAGGAGCCGAAGTGAGTAGGCTTTTGGAATAAAGGAATTGGCGTTTCCTTGGCTAACCTGCTGATCGAAATATAAGGCTTGTACGAGACAGTGAATTGTTTACAAAGGGCTCGGTAAGATTATATAATTCAATCTTCAAGATATGTGCGCTGCTAACGCCACGATGATCTCTGCAGGATAAGAGTTGACATTTGGAACGTCATCTGCGGCGTTTAGTTCGCGCAAATTTGAGGAAGGCCAAGAGGTGGAATCAAGGGACTTTGGCACAACTCTTTGTTCACTTTGTGGCCCATTGTCGTAACGCTACACAGGGAACCCCTTCGACCTGATTCAGGGAGGAAAGCAAACGCGACACTTGATAGTCAAGCTGGTTGTGAAAAAAAAACTTGGATCAATAATACGAACAGCGACTGAGGACTCATCTATGTGATGCATTGAATAGAATCCAGCAGCGGTTGATTGACCACGGCTGGAACCGTTCCCCAAAAGCGCTTAGGATGTTCGGGCCGAGTTTCCCATCCATCGTCCCAAAGGACACAATAGCCCACACAGGGCTGAATTGAGCAAACCTCCGCCCTCGGGGCCTTCCGACACCCATTTCCAAATATGTGGGATCTCCCTTTCATTTCCTATTGGTCCACAATCAGAAACTAGATCACTACATTCTCAAAGGGAGTAAGTCTCGTAGAGTCGACGTAGACGGATGCCAGAGAGAGTGTGTGCACCGGCTCGGTAGCCGCGACTGTGAGACGATATATACAAACGCATGCACAGTCTATCCAACGTCCTGTGACATTTTCGGGGCACCGACGTGTGAGCGGTGCCTCTGGAACTGTCTGCACACCACAAATAGGTCGCAAGAAGAAAGGCACCCCAAAATTGCGGGCAGCCGTTATAGTTCTTCATCCCTTGGCACAGAACACAAAAATGTTCGCAATTCAGCAGGGAATGCCTCCAGCACACCTTTATTCGCCTATAACAGCAATCGGGCATCAAGATTTTTCAACACAACCCTTTGCCTGGACTGTCATCTATTTGGTAAAATAACGTGCATCAGATCACACCCTGGAATTGACCGAGGAAAGTACCTGTACCCACGTCACGCGCAGTGAGACTCAGTCCCCAGGATCAACCGTATGTTTTAAGAGACGGCCCAGGCGCCCAAAGTGTTTTGTCATTCAACTTCTAAAAGGAAGTAATAAGCAATGAGAAAGAAGCCACGTTCCAGCGGCATTCTCACGAACCTGGCTCACATCGAGGAGATCTAGGAGAAGAACGTGAAGCAAGTCACGTTGTGGATAACTTTCGAGGGCATTATGCTCTCTCCTCCGTGGGATATACAGGCTAGGTCGAGGGGCTCTAGATTCGGCTTGTCAGGCTTCCATTAAATATCGCTATGTGGTACCTATGCAATGTATGCAACGTCCGCTCATGTCCATGTGGGGTTCAGAGAGTGGAAATACATACATGCGGCAATCTCAGGCTGTTATCCGGGATGCCAACATGCCATCTATCAACATCTCACCAAAGAAACATGAGCTTGAGAAAAAAGGAACTGCAAACACAAGGTTGTGTTTTACTCGTTCGAGAAGGACATTGGTTTCCGCGGCAAAGATCGGGAGTGAATGTGCTGTATTAGATCGAGGGTTTTTCGAATGTGGTGCATGCATAAGGTTTATTATCCCTTTCCGTGTAGTTTTCTTTGTCAATCACCCTGGCATTTTATCGCCCCGTATATTCAAGGTCAGTGCATCGTGCATGCCAGGAAAGGGCGTACGTCGATCTCCGGGCTCCGTCATGGCGTTCTGTGTGGTAATCGTTAATCTATTTCAGCTGTAAAGGTCATTACAATGGACACGTCATTGAAGACAGACGAATGGCATAATTTAGTAAATCCACAATGTTCCCTACATCATCCATAACCACTCACGGAATGACAGTTCCTGATGGAAATTATATGAAAATAATTCACATGAGAGAAGGAATGGGGATTGTTTGTCGCCGTTTTTCGATATCAGAAAACGGAGTGCTGTCCACAGCAAAGGCTTTAGTGATTCAAGGTTCAATAGTCAATGCTCACATACCTTCTTGATCTTGGGATCTAGGATTTGGAAACAATATGGGTTTTGAACGGCAAGAGTAAGTGCGTGAATTATACCATCATATACAATTTTGCAAGCGATTAGGTTGCCTAGTGGTCATTTGATCACATTTGTGTCATGTCCCTGAAGTGTGTCTTTTCGTCCATCTTGTTTCTCAGCGATGACAAACTAATGGGTTTTAAGAGGCAGAACACTGCTGAGTACTGAGTGTTAGCATTGATGTGTCCACGAGTCAGGCTGAGCCACGGAATAATAAGATGCAATCAGCGTTTTGTCGTCATCGTGGTAGAAGGCCAAGTGTTCAACAGTTTCAATTTTGAAGGAAATGGGATTTGCACGTGATGAAATGGCGCACCATAAAAACTGGTTTATGAAGCCCGACCTTCACCCCGACCATGATGACATGCTATCCATGGGCCCCAGTAGATCCAAAGGAAGGTAAGCAATTTTAAAGTCTATTGTGGGCGCGTAGCGAGGTCAGTTTGTTCTCATATTCACTTTTGGAAGGTGTCTTGACCGGCATGATGGCATGTCGCGGATTATCTATAACCCACTGAAATGCCCGCTTATTAGGACCACGCTGGCGATGGCATATAACCCGACGGCTTCCCCGCGTCAGGAGGCTCTTTATTCAGCATTTTAGCCTAAGTATAAGGATCCTTGCACTTCACCTATCATGCAATATTTTTAACTTCGACGTTGGCGCATGATGTTCAGGCTGCCGGTTGATCCAAAATCCATGTTGTTCATCATAACAGAATTTGCCGGCGGGTTCTGTGCTATTCATGGAGGCTCATAAAATCGCAGCGTTGGCGCTTGATACCCATCAGGAGCTTCCAAGTGATATCCTGAGCGTTGTGGAGTTTCAGCCTGACGCAACCACCTACTTCTCGACTTCGGGTTGGATGATGGCCGTAGTCGCCGCTGGAAAAATGATTACAGGGACGCGCACGGCAACAATTTGGTACTTATGCGGTCTAGTCGCAGTCGCCCGTGTGCTTTGCAGCCACAAACAATGTGCTTGCACAGCTCAGTATGGGTATATCATTCTGGTGGGCGCTTTCGGCATGTCGAGATTTATACCGTGCCGTTACGCGCCCACATGTCACCCAACCCGCAGGACATAGGATTTATTGAATTTCTGTCACCGAAATATATATTCTTCCGCGCGGCAGGAGAAGGCGGCGAGTATTGGAGATAGATAGTTGGCAGGCTCTAGGTCCACAGGAAAATAGCGGTAATTATCATATTTTATATTCGCGTTTACGCTGCAATGGCAAGGACAGGTTTAGAGGCAAAACGCGTTCCGCCTTACTATTTCGCAATTAAATATCCGCAAAATCTTTGGGTCAATTGCGGAATGGAACTGTCACGGGGCTCTCGTTCCTGGGAACGCCAGGGAAAACGTCGTCAAATCTGGATGGAACCTTTGAAAGGTGTATGTAACCCCCTTTAAGCACGCGGCGTTTCCCTGGCCTTTGTTCAGCCTTTATTCTGTCACCCTCTACATTGTTCAATAAATTGACATAAACTGACACCCAGGCTGCTCGACGGTCTTCTCCACGGCGATGGGGCCATTACTCGAGTGGTGCACCTTCTGAAGCTCGCCCGCCTTCTCCTGATAATGGTTGAAACGCGTTCCACAGATCCTCTAACTCTCCCTCGTAATCAAATCTCTTGATCAAAAAGCAATTTGTCAGACTCTCGGCTCTTTAAATCTTGAAACGAGGCCCAAAATCAAACATGATCGACGTCAGCTGAGCTGCCAGCTTTCGTCTTACAGCCTCCTCTCGCGAACGAAGCAAGTTCCTGCCAGTTGATATGGTTATAAATCCCCCGCCCTCACCTGTCCTCGCCGCTCAAGCGTCGCCCGACTCTTGTTTTGCCTAGATATGGGGAGAGTAGCGCCCAGCGTATTTTTTTCCCCCCGTCAGCGGCCTACTCCATTTGTAAACCTTGGCGGAGGTATTTTACATTGGTGACCTCATAGCGCAAATTCAGTCGCGTTTCGAGGATCGGGGCAGCACTGATCTCGGCTACACAGCAGTCAAACTAGGCTATTTGTGAGATCACCGTTAAGAGTTTGCAACGCTGATAAGAGAGTTGGGTTCTCCGCATCACACTATCTGTCGGCTTTGTGCATATTGATGGTGCATGGGCGAATTTGTACGCGGTTTTCTTAAGGCGATGGCCGCAGTGGTGCAAAGAGCGCCCCAGTTTTGTTTAACGTTATAGCTCAAACAATGAGGCATGTAACTGTCCCGTTGACAGCTATGATTTGAATGGGATAACGACCATATCAAATCTGTAACAAAGTGTCGTCCAATCAAGATAAATCATTTGCCTTTGGTGCCTTGGCAATATAGTAGTCTGCCTGCATTGATACATCACCCTGTGGTGCCTCGATTGAGCAGCACAATTCGAGAGAAAACCGTGATAAATACGTTTCTGGCCCGTGTCGGCTGCGAGGTGTATCATGTCTTGATCTGTAAGTCGCTGGCTGAATGGCACTACAATTGACAATTGTCCCTTCCGCAATTCCCGAGGGGTTGCATGGACAGAGAGGGGGAAATGCATTGCAGTGGTGTTTCATTGATCCAGGATGTTGCGGTCCGAACAGTGGGCTGCATCAGATTTTTCGCAAAATGTCGATACGAGTACCATGTCGGTGAGGAGGAACAGCTCGTGCTGTGCGAACGTGCGATGTTCATCCAACAAGGTTGTTGGATGTGATGCCGAGATTACATACGGGCCGAGATGCGAAGTGGGGGGTTAGGGGGGGAAGGGATAGGCCGGCAATTTGCGAGCCATGGCTGGGAAATGACAGAGGCGTGTTGGTATTATTCTTTTTCCCTCGGTCTGGCAGTGCGCGACGATGTCGCACGCTTGCGCAAATTGTGAGTCGTGGAGCGGGGTCTTTTAATTGGGCAATGCGAATGTCATGATGGTTGTGATAAGTAACTTCCAATCGTGAAAGTCGTCCTTCCCGAGTGTGAGAATGGAAAGAAAGTCCCCT
>JASFDG010000031.1:32068-91659 GCA_036937095.1 Phaeolepiota aurea
TGAAAAAAAAAAAGTAGGGCTTATGTCGCGTACGTCACGTGTGCAAGCTATAAACCTCAAACCAGAAATAGTTTGTCCATCTCACCACCGTCGCCCAACACCATCCCTCGACGATACTACTATCTGTCTGCGTGCAGCCCGCATTGATACCTTGGCCTTCAATTTTGTAGCCAGCTTAAATTTAACGCCCAAGTCAGTTTACGGACTATGATAATAGCATCAATCGCCTTTTCGCATCGAACGAGGCCTCCCGCGGCTGCGGAAAAAAGACATATCATCCAACTGCTACGCGGATTGGACGACAGCATCACCCTGATTGATTTGAAGCCCTGCATATGAAGCGCGATCAGCTTGTCTGTCGCAAGGGTAAACTTGACGCTGTCATGTCACCTGTTCGCCTCCTCCCAGACGAGATTTTGGCCAGAATATTTTGGTTTACTCCACGGAAGCACCTGCGGTGGTCGGGCGTAGGCTTATGTTACACCATTTTGCAAGCGAGTATGCCACAGGTGGCGGAATATATTCATGTCCACTTCAAACCTGTGGCGATGTCAAATGAAATTGGGTGGCGAGTGGGAGGATAATTCGGGCACTTGTTCCTTGACGCTGAACATGCGCATAAGGACTAGTCGCCGCGATGGCAACATCCCCGAAAAACTTGCCACAATCCTGGCCAGTTGTCCTGATAGCCGCTACTGCAGGGGAATCAAAGTTGGGGTGTAATTTGCAAATTGGCTTGCGCCGCTGTTCTACAAGATACTGGAAGAGGTTGGAATGGCTTGGTATATCTGTAAGGAACACCCTTGATTACAATGCTTGCTAACAGGTTCTTTCCTCCCATCCCTCGTCCGCAGTGCCATTGGACGGCTTGGGGCGGTCAAGCCAGAGGATGCACCATTTTACCTTCCTCGTTTAGCCAAAATGAGTCTCACATACATGGACATTTCGCGAGCGTGGTTCGCGGTGCTCCAGAGGTCAGGCAACAACGCCGCATGGGGTGGCGCTTTGCTCGAACACGCTGACCTGCTGTGTATGCCAACTAGTGATTGAAACCCTAGATTTTTTGGAGGACGCTGAGTCAGGGACGGGTTTTTAGACCAGGCTCCAGCTGTGAAACGCTCGATCATTCACACCCAGTATGTTGTCAAGGATCCGAGCTTCAAGTGCGGTACGCTGTCCTTTGCCCTACGAATTCAGTCCCCATCCAGAAGGCTATATACTACGAGCGCTCGTGCAGGCTCCAGGGGCTGGCTGTCTGGAGGCTCTCCCATTAATTTGGATCAGTGGTTCGCCGGTGCAATAGAATGTATAAACATGCACTGCGGCAACACTGAGCAACGTTGTTCCTGAACGATCATGGCCAAGCGTTGTATTTGAACATGATTAGATCTCGAATTTTGCAGAGGTTCCAGCATAAGAGTATGGCAAACTACTTTGTCCGTGGAGATGCTGCAAAATGATGGAGTCCGCAACGCCTTCAGCAGCGCCAGGCTAGTCTTCTCTGCATCAAACCTCCCTGGCTTCTCCTGCACACCCAGAATATACACCCGGAACTTGGCCATACCTTGATGGAAGCACCTCCGAGTCTTGCTGCGCGAGGGTTCTGGTTCACGCCCAGCTTTGCCACAAGCAAGCGAGAACACGACAGCCTCTTCGCCCGCGTGGTGCGCCTCAATCGGCTGCGCCATCACGAGCGCATGCCCCGCAAAGGCGTGTCATATGCGTCCCTGGCGCAAGTCCTCAGGTGCCTCCTAGAGTAATGCCAGCGTTAGGCTCGGTATACCTGGTTTATTTGTAAATCCTGTTCTCGGTCACCAATAGCCCGTGGCATGGCATTCGCTGCAGCCCATGCTTCATCATGATAGCTCAATACCAGTCTTGGGCGGCAGAACAGTAAACTTGGTGCACTCTGGGTGATAATATATGCTGCTCGTAGGGGGCATCGTGGGGATTCATAATAATCAAGGATCACCAAAATCGGTGTAGGCCAAGAGCTTGTGTCTTCATTTTTCAAGACGTCGCATAATTCTGGGGCGTTCCGCATGTGGTGAAGGGCGAAGACTTTTAGTAATTGCGATTGAATAGGATTTAGAGGTATAGCATCCGTCAGAGGAGGGATACAAACCCCGGATGCCGCAGGCCTGCAAGGTACTTTGCGAAAAACATCACAGGAGCAGGAATGGGAGGCTAGTAGGTGGGGGCATGTAACTTCAGCATCTGCTGATCTGCACAAACGGATATATAATACTTACCCAGTTTGACACGGTTGCAAAGTCATGGTGGCTGGCGAAGGCCGTGAAGATGTGTGGTTGGTTTTCTTTTAGCATGTTCTGTAACTGGGTATACCAGGTTCATATGGAGACTTTTTTTTAGTGCAGCTGTGGCTTCGACGGCTCACAGTAGTGAGTCTCTAGGCTAAAAGAGATATATCTGATTAGTTCCACTTGGGGGAAATGCGGCTTACGCACGTTCACTCCGAGTCGGTGGTGAACAGACTAATGCGTGGTAAGTGGTACCTTGGAGCATCGCATCCAGAACGGTCTTTTCGAGTTGCCGCAAACGGTCTGCATTATTGTCGGGATCTAGGGAAAGCGATCCACAACATAAGTTCACCATTCTAGGACACTGATGGCACGTCCTTAATGCGGCTTGTCAGCTGCGCTGCATCATGCGGCCTGAATATACGAGCGTGTTATAATTCGAACTATAGATATTTTAGACTAGCCGTGCTTCTCGAACGACTATATTTGTTGATACCTGCTAGTATTACACCTGTCAGATATGCAAACGCTACGGGGCGGGGTATGCTCACCTCGGACCATAGAATGCCTTCTGATAGCATAATCACTTTTTGATATTGTCGAATTACTGCCAAGAGCTGATTGGAGCCTAGCATCGGTTATGAGGTTATGGTACCCTTTTCTAAGCTATTAAGGAGGTCAACGAGGTTAGTCTAGCAACCGTGTGATTGGCTCAAGCGCACTTCGTCAAGATGGGCACGGGGAAATATATGGGCCGCCTCCACCCGAGTCCATGTGACGGCTCGTGCACGGTTGCGGTAGTGATCCAGCTGAATTTGTGCATTAGAGACTACTCCTGTATGTCGAGGGCAGTGGACTGACCTGAGCTGGTGAGTTCGAATAGTCATCGACGCTGTTTCTTTTGGTCAGAGCAACTGGCAGGGGCACCCCGTCTGAAAACAAAGTGAATATGAAGATAAAACACCAAAGCAGGGTGTAGTCTCCTGGAGGTACTATTATCGCAGAATCAAACGGTGTCGCGCTCCGTGGCCGCGGTCTGCACTAAGCTTCGTCCAAGTCAAAAATCACAGAGAATTCAGCCACGTCGAAAACGCGCTCCAAGGGATTGAGCCATATTGCCAGAAGCCTGGAACGCTGGACTTTGGAGTAGCCGGGCTAGATCCTCTCGCTGATGTTGATGACTGTCTCTGTTTCCGGTTCTTGTCCCTCTATCTAATATTTGTATATAGTTGTGCGTCATGCCTCCCACAGTCCTACATATCATAGCCTTGATTACGTGTCTGCAGGGAAATCGAATTGTTGCTTTGCTGGCTTCAAACTCCGAGGTAAAAACGGGTTCAAAATTTCAAATGGTCATCATCCTCCGAAATCGAAACAAGTGCTTGTAAGCAAACACTGGAGCATGCGGAAGAGAGGATTTTATCCAGCCACTTGCTCGAGCAATGAATGAGAGCATGTTTCCATCTCCTGTTCGACATCTGCAAATTGGATCTCCATCTCGGGACCAAACTTTGTATTACCACATAGGCTGGGGGCTCAGAGAAGACCACGGTGAATGCAGCCGAACGCGCCTGGTATTTAATGTCCCATCGCCAATAACCTGGGAGATACTACGTTGAAAGGTTATTCTTCATCAATTTCATACTTGTCAATTAAAAAGATCATCCCCTCAGCTGCCCCGCGCATTGCCGCCGGGATGCGTTTGACTCTGGCATAGCTGCGCCTCCAAATAACGCGGCGAGCACGCAGAGGGGAGGTTTTCATGTGTGGGTTATAGGATATGACCTGGAGGCTATAGTGTCATTTTGGATCGATATGCCAAGGCAGAATGTCGTAATTGATAAGCCTTAGAAAGTTAAGATGTGTCATTTGCGCGTGGACAACATGCAGCTGAAGCTGAACACGGGCCAGGTTCATTCACGGCAGCGCAGCCAACCATGAGGCCATACTGATTTCGGGGGTTAGCGGTGACGTTGCCATTTTATGGTCTCCCAATGCGAACCTGCAGGCTCGCAGCCGGATTAACTTGCTAAATACGCAAGGTGATACCCATAGGTATTTTCTGTGTTATGAAGTCAAAGCGTAGGGATATTAAAGCCTATTGAAGGTCGAGGTATCTATATTGGTGCGTAGACCCGTGGCGCCCCGCGCGTTGTAAATGGCGAGAATTTCCAGTAGCTACAGAAATCGCGAGGAGACGTGAGTAATAAATCGAACCATGGTGCAAAGTGCAGACCTTGGATGCCGCAGGCCAGAAATATATTTCGCGAAAAATACGATGGGAGCGGGAGCCGGCGGCTAGAGAATAATCAGCTTTGATCTATATGGAGGGTAGCGTTTGCCGTTTACCCAGTTTGGCACAGCGCGGAAGTCGTGGTGGCTGGCGATGAATGGGAATACCGTGAAACCGCCAGGCTGATTCTTTATATGCTCTCCGAGGTCTGATTCAGCTGTGAGCTGTCGTATACTTGGTGAGGAAAAGGCACAAGTGAACTGACCTTTCACCATCGCGTCGAGGTCAGCTTTCTCATACTTGCTCAGTTTTTCGGGAGATATGGTTGGAATCTAGGAGCATATCAGCATCAAGAAGTTGATCATGTATGAAACATATACCTCTTGGTTTAGATGACTAACCAAGGCAGTAGAGAAAGCTTCTAATAGCTCCCTTGTCTTCTCCCCGTCGTACTTGATGGTCTTTTTTTGGACGCCAACCATATAATCGCGGTAAGCCAACATGCCATCATGGAACTCTGCGTGTTGCTGGATGTTTCGGTCCATCTCAGTGGCATTCTTTTGGTGAAGAACTGGGAATATGATCGTTTCTTCACCATGATGGTGGTATTCGACAGCATCGATGAACGCGAGCGCGTAGCCAGCGAAACTACGCGCGTCCTTAGACTTGACAAGGGGCGCGTTGGTCCACATGGAGTTAATGCACCTAATGAAGACGTTGTGAATGACAGACATCTCGAGGTGAAAGTTGGCCACATGATCCTCGATGTAATTGGCAGGAAGCGACGCAACAGGAAGGAGAGCATAGGGAGGTTTGAGTTCAGTCGACATTATTTTTGACCTGCGACCTGGAGAGCTAAAGTTGGTGGACTAAAAGGAGGCTTTGAAGGTGGGGTGCCAAGACAAGGCAGCAAAACCTTGGTTTTCTCTTATACTGAGATTCTAGTGTTTTACGGGCTGTCTGCCCTGCAACGTTGATCGAGAATTTCGTAACATGAATGAATAGCCGCATGACAATCCCACTGGCGAGAAGGCCGATGAAGAGCCCTGTCACGGCTTCTACGGCTGAGGACCTCAAGGTTGTTGGAGGGTCGACATTACAGGTCTTTTCAAAGAGGTTTTACTGAGCAACACTGAAGTGTTCAAATACAGATCCTGATTACGTCAGATACTTATTTCCCCTTTTTGCTGCACACGAAACATCCCGGTCTCCGATTTACTCGTTATGCCCTGCGGAAGCTTGACAGTTTTCTCGCCGACAAGCCCAGCCATATGCGGGATCACTGTAACAACGCCGGTCAGGCCTAAATGCTCACAGCCAACGACGTGCGATCGAAATTACGCAGCAGAAAGGAGGCATCGCTGTTGACCCCTTCTTCGCCCCTAACAAACAGGGATATTGTACTTGCTCAGGAAGGAGGAGCGCAAGGAAAAAAGGAGACCATCGTGGGCGTCGCCTGTGGCCCGAGCGTGCCCAGCCCTAGGGCCAAAAGGAGACCGTTGTGCGCGTCGCTGTGGCCCCTTATCCAGCTCCTAACGAACAGAGCTATGGTATAAAGACCCTATGAAAAATATAGCCCTCAAGCCTACCCCCCACCTGTCCCAACACCTATCACAACAGGAATCATTAAAAAAAATGGCCTCAGATTCAGCTCCCACTCTCCATAGCTCACCGCCGTTAGCCGTACTTGCGTCTCAGAATTTCTACAACTGCCTTGACAAACTCCGCAACGAACATCTCCCTGATATCGAGGAAGGCCTTTCGGTAGGGTCACAGGAACGGTTCTTGGAACACGCGCGGGCTATGGCGTTCTCACCTCCAAGGCCAGCCCATCCTTGTTCTGGCAAACGCTTGCTTTCAAACGAATGGACGGCGCATCCGGATTTAGTTCATATGCGTTACTCCAAAAAGGGCCGCTGCAGACTTCCCCATGTTGGCCCCCTCCAGAATAAGCTAGTGGATGGGAGTGGGGTCGCACTCTTTATTTTATTCCTTATTGGTGTGTTTATAGTATTTGGGGGTTTAGAGCAGTGAGTGCCAGTTTCTATTATTATCAAGGGGGATAATCTGCTGAGACGAATATGTAGGAGGTACTGACCCGAGCTTGTCGAGGCCTCATTATTAATACTGCGATTCCACCTACATTATCTGCAAAATTTCATTAAAATCAAACACGAACTGTACTTTGCGGAACAACCTTGATACCAGGCACGGTCCACTCGGAATCAGAGGCTCCGATCATTAATTCCTCCACTTTTTGGAGGCAGTGCAAATCCGATATGTGAAGTTACTGTCGAAGCAAGTAAAGAATTGACAATCATAAACGGTAATGTCATTGTGTCCAAAAAGAAATCAACACCAACGTTATCGTCACCAACATTATCATCACCCGGGCATCACGACACACTCATACTCGACAATTCAAACTACCATCCCAATCGTCCGAGCCAACACCAGACGCAACTACGAACAGATCTTCTGGATCATACTTTTTCTTGATAGACTTGAGCTGCTCATAATGTGAGCCAAAGAAAGCCTGGTGGAAGTCTTCCTCGTATAGCGACGCCTAGAAGCATATAAAACGGAGTCACCTTCCGAACCACAACGAACAAACAGTTCAAAAAATCCCGCATACCTCGTTATAATACGACCCAGAATCAGATGAAAGCTGGTTGAGTACCTTGATGTTGTTCCTTATTCGCTGCCGCGCTTGGTTGACAATGTCGCTGGATGACCCATCTGCCCACGTTTCAGAGAAGTACACATGGAGGAGGGCCTTTCGCCACGAGGGGTTGAGTCCAGTCGATTCGGGTTTGACCCGCGATACAGCACCGCCCGCGACCGCACTGAGAAATGCAACGAAAACATCAGAGGAGGGACCTAAACCAGCTGTGGAAAGGGGGCAGATTAATTACTTTATTGCCACTCCGCCCTCAATGGACAGCATGATCCGTGTAACCGCGTCATAGTCCGACGATACCCTATCAATCGAGATGAACCGCGATGCGATTTCCACGTTGTGGCCAACCTGGGTGCGCTCCTCGCCCGACGCGTACAGCGCGACATACCACGCGTAGAACGACTCGAACGGGATCGTGTACGCCTCGAGTGGTGACCCGGTGCTGCGGATGTAGTCGAGGAAGGGATTGAGGGAGGCATTGGTGGCTGCCAAGGACACATTGGGCGCAACGTGCGAGATCTGGAGGCTCGTATTCGAGATCCACGAGTACCCGCCCAAGCCGGCGTCGGCGAGCTTGGGGAGGTACCTGATGTATTCGGACACGACGGCCTGTGCGGCGGCTGGCGAGGTGAAGTTGACGGAGAGGAGGATGGCGGTGAGAGGGAATGGCTCGTGGGTGCGGTACGTTGTCGATGTGATGACGCCGTACGTGCCACCACCACCACCCCGCAGTGCCCAGAAGAGATCGGTGTTGGTGTTGGCATTGGCTACGAGGGCTTCGCCTTTTGCAGTTACAACCGTGAACTGGAGAACATTGTCCACACCTAAAATGAGAATGTGTTGTCTGCTCAAGGTGCTGGTGGGTAATGATTAGCCTTACCCAGTCCATGTCTAGGAGAGAAGGCGCTATGCCCACCACCCATAATCCAGCCACCAGCAGCACCGACAGTAGCTCGCGTTGATATCCCACCAACAATGAATCGCTGTTGTTCATGAACGGCGGCATAAGCCTCGTGCCATTGAACCCCAGCACCAAGGGTGATAGCTACCCTCTCATCAGAAATGGATACAGCATGGCACAAGGTGTGGCTCACCATTATATGTTCTGGAATCACCCACTGGAGTGAAAGATGGGTTGTAAACGATCGTTTTCATATGGTGAGTCCACAGCAAGAAGGCGCCCCGAGCAGTGCTACGCCCTAAATAATCATGTCTTTCAAAAGGATCAGCAACAGTAAACGACATCCAGCAAACACGAGTATTTCACCCAGTGTTTTTAACCACGAGTCGCAGATTGTGCTTCGCCGCGAACTTCACCGCCGCCTGCACATCCTCGACGGAGTAGGCATCCACTCCCACAGGTGGTACGCTACCCTGTTCGCAGGGCAACCCAAGTCCTGTATTAAGGTAACAACCGCTAATGCTTCCATCACTGCCCATGTAGGTCTCGAAGTTTGTATTCTGCATCTGGCCAGGCTGATCGGCACGCCAGAGGCCATTTGCAAAGTTGGCCGTGACGTCCGTGCAATTGCCCGACGGGTTGTCAACGGGGTAGCACGCCCATGCTGGTGGTCGGGGCTGGAGGAGAGGTTGTGACAGCTGAGAGCGGAGCGCCACGAAGTCGGCATCTTTAGGCCAGCATTCTTCTCCGTATAAGCATCGGCAGGTTTGAAACGAGCCCACAACAGCGAGGACGAGGGCAGAGACAATTCGTGATATCATTCCAGCTGATCCTTTGGCTGGTGACAACTCTAGAATGCTCCTCCTTTATACATATTTCTGGGGTTGCAGGTGTGAAAAGGCGCGAATAACGGGGCACTGCCAAGGCTGAGATCTAGCCCTGGCGTATTCATTTAACGGTACATGTAGTGCGTGGCCTGGCTGCCGTATACCATTGCATGCATCAGAAAATGTATATCATCCAAAGGTTGCAACACCACTCGAATCAGGGTCGAGGGGTGCTGGTCGTAGGCCCCACTTGCTGCATCAACCAAGCGATTCTTGGACAATTCAGACAAGGCGTGCAGGCTAACTGATACCGGAGATGAACGGAGATGAACGTCAATGTGAATACAAAGTGCCAGTTTATGGGGTTGTCAATTTGTGGTGCTCCAAACAACACGGTCACCCTTGGAGAAATTAACCTTGCATCGATTATGCTTGTCAATCATATTATAAAGTCCTACACACCCGGTATCGGTAGGGGGAACCATCGCAAGTTCTTGCATGGGGTAACGCTCGCTGTTAAAGGGCCTGGATCATATTATAGATTGGGCATAGCAAGGAGGGAACATGATGACGAAGAAGTGATGAAAGAACAATAACGATGATCCCGAGCATATATCTATGCCCAGCGGTGTAGACAGCTTTTATTTCTCCGGGTTGGGGTTCCTTAAAAATAGGGCTATGAGTCAGTAACCATGTCATAGAACATGAACAAGATGCAGTGAAAAGGACAGATCAGATAGGAGCGAAAGACGTTAGATGCTAGTGTCAACATAGTAGTTTCAGCGTGAACTATGCAATTAAGCGAGTATCATCATTATATGGTATCGCGCCCGCAGGCGGATCTCGAGGCAATCGTGATGGGGTGGTTTGCGAATGAAATGGCACTCACATTCTCCGCTTGCCTCCTGGTAGTGTCGTAACATTTACGAAGCTGATCGGTTGGTTGAGCATGGAGTTGCTATCAAAAAACGAACAGACAGTGCTCACCGTCGGTTATAGAGGATGCGCTTCTTAGCTCGGCCCTTGGGTGTCTTTTTCTTTTCCTGCTTGTCGACCTTTGGTGTCTGCGATTTGACTTTACCAGCACGGGCGAGAGAGCCGTGAACTAATCGCCATTGAAGGGGGCCTCGGTCAGAATGGGTCTGGGGTTGCGAGATGAACGAGGTTCAGTACCTTTTCCCATATTGTCTTGAGGTTGCGGAGGTCGTTGGGGGCGATCAACTCTGCCTGATTCATCAACTATACAGTTTTGCCATTTAAAGTTTCGGCAAACTAGTTCCCACGTGATCAGATGCATTGGAAAGGTATTTCAAATTTATATTTGGAAACTCATGAATTGTACAGCGCATCAGCAACATGGACAACATCCATCATATGCTCCATGTCGTGGACGCGAACTATTAGAGCGCCTTGTTGCACCGCACATGTCACCACGCTAGCAGTTGCCCAATCACGGTCCTTGGGCAAAGTCTCGCGGCCATCCTTACCCTCTGCTAAGATTAACCCAAGAAATGATTTGCGGGACGCCCCAATAAGAATTGGGTAACCTGCCAGGGGATTGCGCCGTTGGCTGCCCCCTATAGATCATCTACTTAGCGTGATTGTAAGCATGCTTGAGAGCCTACTGACCTTCGCCAATAAGCACATCGTCGACGGTTGCCGAGGCTTCCCTAAGCACTTCGAGGTTCCCCTCGACTGTCTTGCTGAAGCCCACTCCAGGATCGGTGACAATGAACCACCTCCGGACTCCACCTTTCCCCTTCACGATTCTGTCAATCTTCTCTCCCAGCTCGACTCTGACTCCTTCAACCACTGGGTTCGCAGCATAGGCGTATTTGCTGTAGTCCTTGTTTTTCCCAGCATCGCCCCTCGAGTGCATTAGAACGATCGGTACTGCCAGATCCCTCACAACTCGCTTCATCTGGTCCATAATCTCGTTTGCTTGTTTTCGGCCCTCTTCGTCAATCTCGTCATAGCGATCTTGGCCAGTGAAGGCGTAGACGTCGTTGACACAATTTGCTCCAGCTTTGATAGCAGCTTCAGCGACTTCCCAACGAAACGTATCGATGCTGATTGGGACATCTCGAGCGGAATCCGATTGAGAAGATCCTCTTTCGCGGATCGCCTCAATAATAGGAACCACCCGCTCGGTCTCCTCGTCCACGCCAACAAAAGCAGCTCCCGGCCGAGTAGAGTATCCACCGATGTCAACGATACTTGCGCCAGCAGCAACAGATTTATCCCAGTATTCCAGAGCAGTTTGTTTAGTGTTGTTCGTCGCGCCGTCTGAAAAGGAATCTGGAGTCGCGTTCAGCGTCGCCATTACGTGCGTCTTGCGTTTCGTTCGAGCCTTAGATTTCGTTGGGGAAGTGGAAGGGAACGTCCAGTGAACAAGTGTAGAAGGCACAGATGTTATGATTGAAGAGTAGCTTTTGAGGAGGGGATAACGGGGAAATGGAAAGACCTTTTCCATAGGTGGTCCGCCATCTGCAACCAGCATCTTAGACATGAGAGTTGCGATCGTCTCCTTAAGTACAGGATGTACATATCCAGGAACGATGCTGACAATCAACAGATTAGTAGGGCGATACATGGCTGATTGGCCAGGACGCACTCCTTCAATGGCCGCAGCACGAACTCCCGTTCTGCCAACCGCGGGTGAGGTACAACCAGTTCACCTTGCAAATTCTCTAGCCCATCTCTCTGGGATGGGGGCCGAGTATCGAGGATGATATCGTCATATAGGAGTAAATCTAAATCTACAACACGAGGTCCATTGCGAACGGATGGAACTCGACCGACCATTTTCTCAATCGCTTTCAGGAATGAAAGGAATAGTATCGGTTTTATATTGGTCTCGACCTAGGAAGCGCCGTGAATGAGATTATTGCCCTTCGTCTCATCTTGTATAAACACCTACCAGACATGCACAGTTTATGAATGCAGGCTGTTCCGTGACGTACATCGGTGCAGTCTCATACAGAAAGCTGGTGTCAACGACGGTGGAGAAATGTGTTTTATGCATTTGCTCCGCAATGATGTTCGGAGTTTCGAGCAAGCGAAGCGCTAATTCAATGTTGTAAAACCGGTCCCCAAGGTTAGATCCCAGAGCAATGGCCAAAGTATGTGTAGTATCTGAAGGGAGATTGTCCCCTCCGTCTGATGATATGATCCGCGCTGATTGAGCCTTGAAAATGTCAGGATAGTCGGCAAATGTTCGCTTGACTTCTATTTCTGCGGATTCTGCGAGGATTAATGCATATGGTTTGGCGACCCCCGCGACTAGGGTTAGTGGGGGAGGGTGAGAGTGGGAGGCTCCCGATAGATTCCAAAGGGCAGACAAGCCTCTAAAAGCGACGAAGGATGCGAGGACTTCGAGCGTCTCACATTTCGGCGTGCCTATGTTCTAGGATGAATAGTTTAGCAAGGCGTGCCCCTCCTACACAATGCCCCATACCGCGTAAATATCCCCGACGAGCTTTCTGAAATCGAACCCTTCAAGCACGAAGGGGCTTTCAACACAAAGATTGATTACCACGTCTTGCTTGAGAGACTTCTCCGCATCATTTATACCCACAACAACCGGACAAACCAGCCCACTGATAAGGTACTTCGTTTGTGAGAGAATCCAGCCACCGTCTTCATGTAAATCGGACGTTGTCTCGAGTCCAATCTCCCGACAGTGCAATGGAGCTTTTGGCTGTATAATTTTGATAGTTATCCCTTTTCTTGGCAACTTCTCGTCCAAGAATAGCACACCGAATATCGATGCCGCCAAATCTTGCAGAGATAGGAAAGATTTTGAGGAGAGGGCGTTCCACAGCCGTGTTGATATCTCGGCATAGTTGAGAGACTGCTCGGACAATGCGTCGAGCAAAGCAGTCGACTTCACGTCATAAGGAATGGAGAGTGAGATTTGGACAGGTTGGAGTGTAGCTCCTTGTCCTTGCTGAGACCAATGCGCACCAGAAGCGAGAGAGACGAGAACGAGAAGATCATTGACACGAACGACATCAAGCTTCTTTTGGGACCTAGGGTATTGAGCTGTTTAATTGCCAAGTTGCAAGGTCATTTACCTAGGTGTTTCCATTTTTCAAAGGGAACTTGCGATGTGGTTTGTGATAGAAAGTGTTATGTTACATTATCTCCGAAGTTTGCCTCCGACCACCACAATCCTCAGGGTCAGCTACAAGCATGTCTCTAACCACTGCAGTTGACACCCTCGCGTCTTATCGCGTTAATAACACCCGGGCCTCTCAGGAAGTCTTCGACAAGGGTTCCTTGATACTAAAGTCAAGAAAGAACCTTGGTGACGACGGTGCGTAATGATTAAATGACATGTACCCAAATAACCAAGTCGTTTTATAGGATGGGCGTTCCTGGAGCAGCTAGCTTTAGCCGCCATTGATATTGGACGGCTGGACGTTGCAGATGTCGGTGTGCCTTGCAAACACTGTTTCCGTTGTCTTGCTCAACACAGAATCCTAGGTATGCTTGAAACAACTGGGCGACAAATTTCCTGAATCTCCGCGGGTCGACGTGCTCAATGGAATCCGGATGGAAGCAACAGAGCCCCCTGCTACAGTATTGCAGTATTACGATGAACTCCTCCAAGCCGACTCAGCTAACATCGTAAGCATGAGGACGCGAATCGACACGTCATGCTAAAATGATACCTGAAGGCAATATGGAAGCGACGTATCTCCGTCCTGCGAAGGACGGGGAAGATTGAAAAAGCGGTAGAAGAGCTTACCCAACTCCTCGATACCTTCTACACAGACGTGGAGGGCTGGCTTGAGCTGGCTGATATCTATTGCTCATGTAACCAGTACGTCCGCGCCCGGCTTCAGCTCCCCATCGTCTCAAGCATAATCAGGTATTCAAATGCTCTACAAGCTCTTTCGCATGCACTTCTCTTAGCCCCTCAGAACCCATTTACGTTCCTGCAATTTGCAGAGACGGCTTATACGGCTGGGGACGTCCCACTCGCACTAAAGATGTTCCTTGTTGTCGTGGACATGGTTGAGCCTGACAGCTCACATCCCCAAGCTGATCCGCCGGTCGGAATATCAGGCAGGGCATGGTGGGGAATAAAGCTTGTAAGTTGACACCTGTTGTTCCACATAGGCCAGGAATTGAAATTTTGAATGTCGTGTCTGGTAGTGCTCTCGTCGCCTCGTAGGATCAACGTCCTCGTCCTCCGCTTCAAATACGCCGATACCCAAAAACATCAAGCTGATTGATGAGTTGGCAACTGAGCGGGTTTTGAAAGTATACCAAGGAGAACGAAGGGCAGATATCAGAAAGTTAGTCTCAAGCTGGCTGTCTTCTCAGTGATCCCCGTTGTATACTGGTCACTATTTGAATGATGGAGCCTTGTACGTGCCGCGGAATCAACGCTGTTGGACTCCATATCAGGCTTTAAGTGGTTAAGGTGCAAATGAAAATCATTTTCACCAGCTGAGCCTCAGTTTATGAGTGATGAGAAATTTGTATCGTAACTTTTGCCATGATCATCCGCGATTGGAGGTTGTATGAGCTGGAAGGCACTACACTTCTCTGCCAGGTTTTCATTCCTTATCAGTAGGTCGCTGCGAAGTGTGTCCTTTCCCCCTTTCGTGGAGCCTATTTCCTGCCTCGAGGCATTCTCCACTTCTTATAAAGGGAGCCTGAACCGGCCAGGACGCAACCTAGCGATGCGTCACACAATGCGTAGATTCTCTCTTGCTTTGAGGTTACCACAGTCATACGCGCCTCCTACAGAGCCCAATGCGTCGGCATTGGCAGAATTTTTGTCAACCACGAAGGCCAGATACCTAAACGATGCCCGTGCAACTCCATCCAAAGCAGGAGAGTGGAAGGTCGTGATGGGGAACGAGGCTGGTGGTATGGTCAACACAAACATCTATTACGCTTTCTAATACTCTCTTCTACGCAGACCTCGACTCCATCGCGAGCTCGATTGCATTCGCATGGATCGAATCAGAAGTCCACAAGCGACCGACGATTCCGCTTATCCAGCTCCAGCGGGAAGACCTCAATCTTCGCTCAGAAAACATATACGCCCTCAAGCTCGCAGGCATAAACGAACCTGAGCAACAGCTGCTTTTCCTGACCGACATCTCGGGTTTTACACCCTTCCCATCCCACCTGTTCGCCCTTGTCGACCACAACCGCTTGGGGTCCACATATACACAAGGGAACCCAGACGCGAAAGTCGTGGCCGTCGTAGACCACCATGAGGACGAGGGACTCTACACGGACACCGCCGACCCGCGCATCGTCGCGCCTGCAGGGAGCTGCGCCTCACACGTTGCCGCCCCCGCTCCGGCCGCAGTGCCTGCCGAGCTCGCGACGCTCCTCCTGTGCGCCATCATGATCGACACGGGCGGCCTCAAGCCCGGCGGGAAAGCACTCGCCGTCGACCGCGCGAGCGCCGCGCTCCTCGTCCCGCGCTCCACCTTTGCACCCTCCATCGCGTCCGCGCTGGGGGACACGGCTGGGGATGGGCTGCACGAGGAGAAGGCTATCAGGGACCTTGCCAAGGAGCTGTCGACGCGGAAGACCGACTTATCGCAGATGAGCGGGTGGGATTTACTGCGGCGCGATTATAAGGAGTATGAACATACGCTCGCGTGGGCCGCGAACGCCCCTTCTATTAAAGCCGGCTTATCGACGGTTCCTGTACGTCTGAAGGACTGGGCGTCGAAGGGGAGGCTGGAAGCGGATGGCGTGAAGTGGATGAGAAGTCGTGGACTCACTGTCCTCGGAGTCTTGACGACCTTCAAGAGCGACAAGAAATCCCTCGGCAAGAAGAGTGGCAAGGGCAAGCATAAGCGGGAGATGGCTTGGATCATCCTTGATACAGCCGAAGTAGATGTCGGGGAGCTGGCGGCATTGCTGTGGAAAGGCCTCGAGGCGGATCAAACAGTTGACGTCAAGCGCCACAAAAAAATGGACAACCTTGGGGATGGTGGGAAGCTACCAGACAAGGCCATGGCGCGCGTCTATGACCAAAGGAATGCGGAGGCGACACGTAAAGTAGTTGCACCCTTGCTCAAATCCATCCTGGAAAGTCCGGCTCCACACCCACACGCAGAAGAACGTGCCAAGACCAAAATTTGATATCAGTAACCACGTTCGCTTCATAGCTATTTTCTCCTGCGTATACTTTCTGGACTCTGGACCCTGCATGGTCTTGGACAAATGGGAGTTTAGTCTTAGTCTATCATTCACGGAAATGGAGATCTATATGTGGATATGACGACAGTACAACAAATGCCAATTTATTTTACAACAACAGACGCCCCTAGTTTATCACAAGAAACCCGAGAACACGTAGTGGTACATTAGCATGCTTTTGGAGGGAATGCAACGTTTATTAGATACAAATAACGAACAAGGGCGAAGATGACGGGTAGAACGGCACACCGGAAATACGAAAGGCTAATCTTCGCTAAAATTGCTCTTTGCAGTTTTGAAAGATGCCTTGCTTTCCCTCCACCCTCCCATATGCTCTGGGGAATCAAGATCGATATCAAGGGGCTGACCCAGGTCTAATCTGAGCCGCAGACGTGGTCGTGAATCATGATGGTGGACATTGGTGCTGCTAGACAAGGGGGTTATCGGGTATTCTGAGGGATTTGAGTCCGACTCGGTTGAATGGGAATCGGAGGATTCCGCAGCATGTGAACGGGTGGGCTCGCTGGCGTATGACGCAGCGCTCTCCTCGCTGCTCGTCGGCGACGATGGAAACGACGATGAGAACACCGTTCGCCCGAGGACGCCAAAGTCGCGTTCCACGCTGGGGGTGCGCAGGAGGCGTCTCCGACGTCGCCTCAGCGAGTTCTTCGTGCTTGGCGGTTGTGGGAGTATTATACTTTCAAAAGAGCTCTCGGGAATGACCCTCAGGATCTGTTTATGGGGAGAAGACGTAGCAGGCGGGAAGAGAGTTGACCGGGGAGGCACCTCTCTCGACGGGGAGGGCGCAGGTGTATGAGATAAGGATGGTACCACGAGCGGCCCTGGGTCCCTCCTCTCGTAAGTCTCGTAGAATTTTCGATAGCCGCCTGGCGTAACTGGGGGGAATGGACTGTCGAAGTCGCTCCAGCGGGTGAGCACTGGGGGGAGATTCTGTTCAAGCCTGGGGTCGTGCGGCTGGTTCATGCGGCGCTTGACGCCAGACACCACTTTCGACAACATGATGGTATGAGAACAAGCTGTCAAAGCTCAAGACGGGCTCTCCCGAGTAGTAATATCGCACTAGCAGTTAATGTGCGATGGGAAAACGGCAGCGGTAAAGGCCAGTCAGAAGGGGCCCATATTGCGAAGCTGCAATTATTATAAGAATGTCACGGTTCGAGTGTGGGTCTGTTGTTCGCCTCTATCTGGTAGTACCCAGAAGCATCCAAGGGGAATCTAAAGCTATATCAATAGGTTTCAGTACCCAGGTATCGGTTATAGGCAGGATTAGTGTCCAAATAGCCACGATTTGACCTGTACCTGATGAATTTTAAGGTTTTTGTAACCAGAACATTGGCCAGCTGACAGTTGTATGTACAAAAAGACCTAATCACAGCCAAGCCATCACCTCAAGGCCGATGATCATGTGATACAGAAGGTCAGTCAGCACTGGCAACACCATTCCAGCATCCAGCATTGATGAGACTATTAGGAAAATCAGGTATGTATGGAAGACGTCAGCTGCTGTAATTTCTGACATCAGAGCAACACTGTATATGCTCAAACTCGGTTCTCGATGCCAAGAGCTCCTGAACTTTTGAAATAACTTGATCATGTACTGCCGCCGCAAATATATGTCATATCACAACGCAGCATTGGGAGAACTGAGCATCGGCAACCGTCTCGATGATACAATCTCTCGGCCACCGCCAAGGTCCAGGTAAAACCGACTTTCAAGGTAAAACTACAGCTTTGAAACCAATTCAATCAGACCTGGTCCCAGTTCCAACGGCCCTGCCACGCAGGTGGTACTATTACCTGTATTAGATACTCCATGCAGTCTTCAGAGGTAAATCAAATTGATTCATTGATTGATCCCATAATAAAACACTGATGCCCGCCGCTCAATCCACGGCCCCACCACAGCATGGGACGTCCCAGCGAAAGCTACTTGCCATCGAAGCAGCTTGCCATACCACCAGCCGCACACACGTAGCGTTGATGCGATCATTCATTACCTCCAGAATCTGTAGTCCATATACACAAAGGTGGAGAGGGACGAAATTTCGAAAGCTTGGCAGACCACGACCGTGCTATGCGAATCGAGCCAGAGAGCATGTGCGACTTTTAACAGCGCACATGGAGCTGGGCATAAACGTGGGAGTGCAGACATTGTCCGGCACGGCTTGGGAAAGGCCACGCGCTCGTGTGTCACTATATATTTCAGTCCATTTCCAAGTTCGCCAATGTACTGATTGTCGCCGCTCGGTCAGCCTTAGGCGGCTCTAAAGTCCGATCTACAGCTTGTAATCGCAGTAGATGGCGTTTTGCCTGCCAGTGTCCTCCCGGGAAGCATTTTAACAACACCGCAAGATGGTCATGTAGCTTGAGAACCCCGACTGAAATAAATAAACGTCTAGACCTAGGGCCTGAAGGTGAAGCTTTCCCGTGGAATAAACCATATTACGGTGTCGTGAAATGCGAGTCTGAAACGGCGGTAGACAGAAGAAGCAAGGATAGAAGTATGATAAATCTCGGACCATAGAGACAAAAAAAGATCGTCAAAAATATCACGCTGGTCAACCTGATCAAACCCAGCGGCGAACAAAAGGAAGAAAGCCCAGGGAAGCGCGCGGCAAAATAAAAACAGATGTTTGGTGGACAATCTTCTGAATCAGCACGAATGAGGCCGAGATATCATATATGGCTTGTGTCGTGATGAAGCTAAGAATATCTCGAAGTGTTGCCATGCAGACAAGGCAGCAATACCTGTATCAAGTGATGAGATATCAAGCAGTTTGAACAGTGTTGCAGTTGCGTACGAGCATGGGCAGCCCCATTTCAAAGTTACATGAATAAGTATACAACAACGAAAGCACATCACAATCCCTTGTATATTAAGAAAAACAAAAGCAAAGATCTCATGAGACGCACTTGAGAATCGTGTAGTCACCCCCAGCGCCCCTTTAATTAATGATGTCAGAAGTGGCATCACAATGCCAACCTTGCGAAATCGAAATCCCAGATGGGCTCGTCAGTTTCGCATCCCCAGGGGCCTGCCTTCCCACTGCGGTTTTCCCACCGAGCGAGTATATCCCTCCCTATCCCCTGTTCCCCATCCCTTCCCACCCACATGAACCCCGCGGGCTGCTTCGGTCCCCCGAAGCTAGATGTCATAACCCATCGCGGCAAGCTCGACAGTTGGCTCCACTCCACGCTATAGATCGCGCTGTGATCTACGATTTCCAAAACTCATCATTATGAAATGGCAGACCGGGAGTACAGATTTGTCCTATACCCGGGTAAAATCCTAGGTGTTTCTTCGGATGTAGTGATACTTCGGAATATGTTGTTTCAAGTTATCTATATGAGCTGGGAGGCTGCAAGGTTTTCACGCAAAACACCGTCGCGGACTATCGTACAATCATATTAGTGTGGTGAGAAAACAGGCAAACAGAAAAGATTACCGGATTCGAGCGTAATACCTGTGGCAGCCGTATCCTGGGATATTGCTTAGATGGGATGTAGTGTTCAGATGAAATGAAACATACAGTGACTGTAGTAGGGTATATGTATGTCGTCCTGTATTGTGGGGAGCATTGGGACTGAATATCCTTAAACTTGTCCCGGAAATCTGGTCGCCTGCGATCAGATAGGACATTACACCAACACGTTGCATCTTACATTTCACAACTGTAAGCATTTCGTTTGGCCGATCACCATAGCTCGGAAGATAGGTCTTGACTTGGACCCCACGCTTTAGTTTACGGCGCAGCAGATCACACTTGTTCAAGAACAAGATTAATTGTGTTCTCGCCAAGAGCCTTGAAGAGCAGATCGAAGTCCACAAAATAATCGAGTCTTCTAACCGGTTGACTTTCGGATCCTCATCCAGTCGCTGGTCAAACACAGATATTGGAGACACTAAAATGATATGAGCGAGGACACGTCATGTACACGATGTGACTTACGAAAGATGATGACATTGACATTGTCAAAATAGGGCAGCCAGGCAGGACGCTAATATGACCTTGAGTAGTGTGTTTTGTGGGGGGTGAGTGGTGGACTTACAAGAGTGCGACATCCGCCAACATCAAAGATACGCCATTCCCAACCAGATTCTTTGCCAGCTAGGGAAATCAATACATACAAGAAAGTGAGACAGGAGTTAACATACATTTTGGATTGTCCCATGGACCCTGTTTGAAGTAAAGCCGATGCTCCTGTATGCCAACTGTGCGAAGCCTAGCACGGACAATATCATCATCCGTGGCAGCGTAGTCCCGGCTAGCGATACGGTCCAAGTCATTCAAGAAACTATTAGGGAGGAGTAAGCCTAGAGCCGAAGCCGCCAATCAAATAAACTCACAACCCCGCAGAATCTGGCAGCTGCAATTTCCGGCGCTTGAGAGCCAATTTTACCGTCTTATCCTCCCAAAGTGCTTTCATATCATCCTTGCAGCTCGCGATGGTCAGGGTGGCGTTCTCCGAATCAGTGCTGGCCGCCGTTTGGAGGTGTCGAAGCCCGGGGTCCAAAACATCTTTCCAAGATCGCACCGCGAACTCCGGAAGCTTGCGGCGCTGGAGATGCAAATCTGTAGTGTTTTCAAATGGGGTGGCAGACATGGGGGCGGCGCCTGGCTGCATCCGTTCTGCA
Organism: Phaeolepiota aurea; assembly: GCA_036937095.1. Classification (NCBI taxonomy): domain Eukaryota; kingdom Fungi; phylum Basidiomycota; class Agaricomycetes; order Agaricales; family Squamanitaceae; genus Phaeolepiota; species Phaeolepiota aurea. Next base: position 52,810 of record JASFDG010000031.1, read on the forward strand.
CTCGACCCCAGACGGCGTTTCAGCTCGTGCTCGACGCCGAGAAGCGGTGCAAGCCGAATTATAAGGCGTTGATGCCGGTCTGTGAATCTTAATGGTTCTTCATGATCTCCATTGTAGCTTTGGAAGATTTCGTCATCCTCCGAGTCTGCTGGAGTGTCGCCATTCATGTCGGCTTGGAGCACACGGAGTATCGTTGTGATGGAGCGGACGACGTTGAGCTGCACGACAGCGCGCCAGCCAGAGCGCTCCCTCTCCCAATCGAGCTGAGCATAACGCATGCGGAAATCTAGACAACGGTTACGATGGCGATTTACGATTGCCGGAGATATACGCACTTTTCAAGGTGGTTGATTTGCCTGTTGAGAGAGAGAGATTTGGTTTCAAGTGTGTGAAGTGAACGAATTTGTGGACTAGGACTCACCACTCTCGGACTGGCCTAGCAGGAGAACCTTGATGACCCGCTTCCCTCGTTTCGCCTGGATCTTTTCCTGCTTTATCTGCTCGTCGATGGTGTCGTTGGTGCGCTGGGCGTGGCTCTCACGCGCGCGACGAGCTGTTGCCTGGGCAGGAGTCTCGTCCGGCGGTGGGCACATGAATTCATAGAAGGGATCAGTGGGGCCAGGGAAGAAGACCATGGCCGAAATCCGCTGGCTGGGGGGTTAGGAACGAATTCTCTGCAGCGCGGTGATATTTGAGGGTCTACCGATGTGATTAGTCATATCGTCTTTGCAACCTAGGGCCAGGAACATGTTTTCCGTCCCCTATATGGAGAAAATAAACCACACCCTCACGGTCATGTGGAGACATCGTTACTTGATATCGCCACAGCGTACCCAGATAATCCTGGTCCCAGGTGGATGCAGTACTTCACCGTTTCATAGCACTGTGGCGTTTCTTCAGAGAGTTTACTAAAAGGATCCATGGAAAGCGAGAGTAACTGTAGCATTGCCAATTTCAGCCACGTGCAATCACTTCAGGGTCGCCAGCTGTCACCTGAGCCTCCCTTGTCACCACGGTATGAGTGTTTTTCTTTTTTTTTCGTTGACATTCAAAGCAGGTTGGACGCATCCGAGGGTCGGCCAATATGTATCATTGTCACACATTAGGATAGAAACCCATCTGGGAGGTGCGCCACGCCGATCAAAAGGGGCTGGCAGCCTTTTATGGCCTTTCATTCCATGAAAGGGGTTCGGAGGCTTGCTTAAACCCGATCAGTTGGCGGCGTGATAAGCATCTGCCCAGTAGGCGACACAAAAATGCGGTATATATATAAATCACAAGAAGCACATACTACCAATGGTGCATAAGAATATAGTGTGAAAGGAAAGGTCGGGGAAGGCGGCAAGTTTATACAGTGGAGCCAAATTTAGGGCGGTTTCGTCCCCATCTGTGATGATTAATGCTGATCAATTACTATGAAGGGTGTGTGTCATGAGATGATTGACTGACGGTTTATTCATAATGCTATCGTTTCCATTATATATAAAGATGTCGTAAAATGCTGCACCAGTCTGCGCGCCCAAAATGGGTCCAAGTACAGGTGTCCATATCCAGTAGTGGCTGGTTGTAAATTGAGCTCAAAACCCAGAAAGGAATGATAACGGCACATTTAACATACTAGTTGAATGTAAACACTTTCTTTCCGTAGCCAGCCATAGCCAGGAAAGCGCGTGGGCCAAAGTCACGCGCAGGGTTTAGTGCATACGCTGTAAGGGTGTTTTGTTCGTGAAAGGCCAAAACACAAGAACAGAACAAAACACACCAGTTTGCATGCCAAAGGCAGTACCGAGGCCGAGGATCGCAATAAAAAGCACAATTGGGAACATTCCACTCGATGGCGCAGCGTTGCCCTTGTCTATTGTTGATAAGATGATTATGACCAAAATCGCTGTCGACAAGAATTCATCAAAGAAGCATGATACCGGTGTCACATAGTCAAGCTTGTCCCTTCCATCAGCTGCTTATGAAGACAGCGGTGAAAGAAAAGAGACGCATACGGGGTACGTAGTAAAGAGACTGGCAGTTGCCTGCGTCCGAAGACCACCCTCAAAGATATCGATGGCATGGAAATACGTTGCATATACCAGGGCAGCCCCAACGAAAGCACCCAATGTTTGGGCAAGGATAAAGGCTGTGTAGTTGTCGAACATCGGTACAATTCATTCATCACAATGCGTTACCTGGTACTTTTTTCCATGGGAATCCACGCCACGTGGCGTAAACGAGAGTAACCTGTTGAAGGTAAATGAGAAATGTTGCAGGTGAAATAAAATATTTGACATACGGCAGGATTGATATGACCACCAGAGATTCCAGCACTAACCCATACACCAAGGGCTGTGCCAGCAGCCCATCCAAAGCTGATTGACAGGTAATCCTGCGGACTTGTCAGTTAATGCTAATTTCCTTCACCGGAGCAACTCACACCCTTTGCACCAGATGCGACCTCAGTGTTCCCCGAAAGCACAACTTGACAGTCAACGCCGACACCGAATAGAATTATGAACATCACTCCAGCAAATTCGGCCATGAGCTCTCGGCTCATTTGACTGTATGGAGATGATACACATCGTTAAGCCTTATAAAAAAGAGAGATGATGGTACCGGTACTGCCACCACCAATTGGGGGGTTGCCCAGTCTCAGACACTGTGAGGCTTCCCAGGTCCTCAAAATTTTCCTGATGCGTAGCCCCCACCTGTTTGTCATGCAAAAGATCGGCGTTTTGGATGGAGGCCATATTTGCGAAGTATGGGAGGGGCAGGAGGAGCCGCCAACGTACAAAGGGCTTTCTTATTCATTTTTTGCGTAGAGATGCGATGCGGGGACGAAGCGAAACCGTGTGCCCCCAAGCCGAGTTCGTAGCAAGAAAAGAAACGGCTGATCGATTACCCAGTAAGAAGCCCGACTGGACTGGTTCAATTTACATGGATGGCGGGCGAGGTACCATATGGGATGGATATCCAATGAAGGGGGCCATGGGTGGTAGGAGGATCTTAGATAAGATCCGGCTTGAGTGGGTGGTGAAGCACCGAACGGCAGAGTTTGATGGATGGGGGGCCATGTAGCTTGCCCACATTCAACCATGGACCAAGATAATAACTACCTGTACCCGTAATCTGAAGCTTCTGAACTCACGTCCGTTACAAATGGGCAAGAAGCAGAAGGCATGTGTTTGTTGTCCGACAGAATTGTTTTGTAAAGGCTCGGCAAGGGCGACTTTGAGTTGAACAGGCGGAGCATTGGGTCTTCTTAATTCCCTCCACTTGCTATTATGAAGTCCAGCTACAGGTTTAGGTATTGGTTACGCAGTGTTGAGCAATTTATTGTCAAAGGAAGGGCAACGACGTTAAAAAGCAACAATAACAAACAGGAAAGCAACGAGTACTCGGAAGCCATCCCAGCGTCCATTCTACACACTTTTTGTCTAAACATGTCAGCTGTTGTCCCCAATCGTCGCGCTATTCTGAACCTCTACTCCGCTATGCTCCGCACCTCTCGGTCATTCAGTTCATATAATTTTCGGGAGTACTTCGTTCGTCGGACGAAGGAGACTTTCCGCTCCATTCAAGTAAGCATTCTCAGCCAATATGTACACTATAAACGTCTCTGACATCCCATTTATCGGGTTAGGATGAGTCTGACCCAAACAAAGTCCAGTCGATGTATGCGGAAGCCGTTCAGGATTTCGCTGTGCTCCGGCGGAGCGCAATCGTAAACCAGCTATATGGCGGCTGGCGTTTGGCGGTGGAAGATCAAGCAGGTTCCGCAGATTTCAAGACAAGGGGTGACAACTAAGGTTTCCACCCATACCACCAGGCGATTGTGGTTTATGATCTCGAGCTTCGGCAATGGCCCTCTCTCATGTGGTGAGGAATATTGCAGAGACTGGGAAGGATGGAAGAAAGAAGAGAATTATCGTGGCCATGGTATGGCCTCGACCTTATATAGTATCGTTCATAAATCTTAGATCACAAGATACCGGACTTGCCAGCTTGTTCGAAAGCAAGGTCACGGCTCTGACAGTATGGGCATGCCCATCCAATAGTGAGGCCCTCGCTCGAACGGGTCCACATGCGATTAGACACAGGTGTATTCGACGCCGCGATGTGGCAGCTCTGCATATGACGGATCCAGAGGAGAGAAGATTTTTTGCTTGGCTTTGGACGCAGGGCAGACAGAGCGTTCACTCGCCGTTATTACGATTCGCTCGTCTTAAACTTGTCACGATGGAGAAGGATCGAAATCCTCTGAACGGGTCGTGATTGCTCCTTTCTGAATCTCCGTTTCGTGGGAGATGGTTTATGGGCTTTGAGATATTCGTTGGGCACATGAGGCATTTACTTAGGGCCGATTTTCAATGAAGAATGAAGTTGCAGCGATTTTGGTGGCGAGGGTCGTCCGAGCACCGATGATAGGGTCCTTTCTAATCAAGCCAACTTGAAGGTAATGCCAGATTGAGTTTTCCTTGAACTGCCTCTGATTGTGGATGGGTTCTGCTCAAGCCCTCCTTGAGCTTGATGGGAGGAATAACTCTCAAAGGTTCAGCTTGACTTTTGGTTGTAGGATGCCTGCGCAACATGACGTTCGAAGAGCCTATCTACGATCTCTAGCTTCAGCCCTTCGAATTCTTTGCTCGGCAATTCCCCAAATCTCTCCTCACCTAAAGCATTCCCATAACTTAGCCCCAAATCGGACTTCCCTGCAACCATTTATATATTCCAATACCCCTTGCAAGAAGTGGTCCTGGAAGAGCTCACCAAGTGGGCGAATCACCGAGCCCACAATGTGACCATGTACATTACATCGCCTGAGCTATTGATGAATGGGGGTAATATGATAATTATGAGGAATAGAACAGGTGTAGACAATACACAAGAATATCAGGCTATTCACATCAGAGTTGACACCAACTCCGTAACTTCGTCGACATGGGCACGATGGAATATATGGGTTGCCTTCAGCTGACTATATGAGGCGCTTTGGTGAAACATTTATCATCTCTGTCTCGCGTGCGTTTGCGGTAGTGATCCAGCTGAATTTGGGTGCTGAAAACGGATTGAATAATGCCGAAGTTGGGAATGCTTGCCTTGCTGAAGCAGGATGCAGTCTCCTGGAGGTACTTTATCGAATCAAACGGCTGTTGCGCTCCGTGTCGGCCTGCACTAGCTTCGTTCAAGTTGAAAATCACCCACTAATTTTCTGGATCAGAAAATTCAGACACGCCGAAAACGTGCTCCAAGAGATTGAGCCATATTGCCAGAAGCCTAGAAGCTGTCAGCTGGGTGTGAAGGTTGGAAATATGGTCAAAGTCTTACTGCGAGCACAGTCCCATCATAGCCTTTCAGTGCTACATTACATGACAGTAAGGGAATTGCTTTTCTGGTTCCAAACTCCGGTGTTCAGAGGCAAAAACGGATTCAGAGTGGCGGGGTGGGAGGGGGAATCGAGACCGAACCAAGTAGCTGTACCAAACACTGGGCTTGAGAGGAGTGTGTCGAATGAGAGAGAGGCTGGAACAGGTTTTTATTGAAGCTTGAGAGTTGGTTGAGGCCAAGATATGATAAGATTACATATGTCAGATTGTCTCTGGCTAGTAGAAATAGAAATGGGGCATTCTCTCTTCCCACACCCACTACATCATCAAGTCGTTTGCGTCTCAGAAGAAAATGAGGCTTGCAGCAGAGGAACTCGCTCTCGAGACTTGGGGCGGGAAGATGAAAAGGAAATTCAAAGAGAACCCATTTGTGCCCATAGGTGCGCCAATTATATGCCCACCTCTCCACAAAGACTTATTTATTTTCCAACCCCACAAGGCGTTGTTGGTACATGCGGTGTCTTTTACATGGCGACGCGCCGGTTCAATGAAGGCAATTCGCGTGGGATGAATTACTGGCTGCGATGGCGTGTCGGCATGCAAGGCGCGACCCTCGTCGCCCTCATCATCGGTACCGTCCTAATAAAGCAGAGGAACATGAAAGAAGCGAAGGCAATCGCTGCTGGCGAGCTCCCAGAGCGGCCCCAACCGAATGTCGAGAAAGCGCGGGAGGAGTTCGCAGAGCGGCTCCGGGACGCGGAGGTGATGCATGAGGAAGAGGCGGGGATACGGAACGCAAGAGTGAGGCACGAGATTGCGGAGAGGTCTAAAAATGTTTCTTCCAGGACGGACGGGAATGTGCCTACGTCGCCACCAGCACCCGGGGCTGCAAGCTCTGGTGGTTCATGGTGGAACAAAATCTGGCCGTCCTCAGATTCAAATAAAACGCCATGAAGGCTTCATTACCGATTTATACGACCACTCCGTACTCGGTTCTTCGCCGATAATTCTACCAGCTATCATACAGCTCCTGACATCGTCTGCAACTTGAGAAATCAGACCATTCGCAACTTCGCGTTTTGACATTCCCGTTTCCAATCTACCTGCACGAAGCATTCATTCTCACACTGACAGGCAATGCCAAATTGTAGATAGTAAAGGGGTCAACCCCCTTTCATGATTGCTTCACTTGCTTCGTTGAATGAGTTGCCGCTCAGGCTTGGTCCGTATTCACACAGACCAAGATCATCCGTCTGCAGATCTCGCGGGAATCGCTGGAAGGTCTGGACTCTTTGGTGAGTCCATTACCCACCAGTTGTTGAACCAATCAAACCAAAAAACGTCGGTCAACACGGGCTTGCTGAAGAAGGAGCATCGTTGGTCGAATGGGAGACCCAGCGAAGGTATCGCACATGTGCCTCATCTGCTGGTGGCTTCTTGACGTGTCCTCTCATGTGGTTGTGCAGGCACTCCTCCGAGGCAGAGACGGACTAGCATCTCAAAATTTACAGATGAGCTATCACCCTAATATGGGTCGTGACATGCCAGCCGCAGAATCACCGGCACCATGAGATTGTGCAATACGTGTCCAGAGATTTTTGAATACAACTCGGAAGCTGGATCATCCCAGTGTCAGCTTCGGCGCATAAATAAGCATGTATCGCAACAGAGGTACATTTTCGATTGGTTCCCACTTGCCTTGACGGAGCAGCTGTGTTGCCGGTGGAGGAAAGCCGTTGATATCCCTAGTAAAACGAGCACCATAAGCTGACAAGCGATAGCCACACCGAGACCTAGGGAAAACAGTTAAGCATCAAGTTTGTTCGGTGACTGCGCCGAATTCACGAGCCTGGGAGGTAGCGCGGGGCATCTTGTGGACGAAATTCTGAAGTGGTAAGGATACCAACGAGCCCACCCCAAACAACAGTCATAGCAGTTTGTACCGACCTATTCAGAGCAATCGCATAATGCAAGGGAGATGCCATTTATGACGAAAAGGTAAAGACGTGGCGCGACGGATCGGGAATGGGGGGTGGCATCCACCAGAATCCGTGAAAATGGAGACACTTTATCTCATTGCCTCCAATGACTCGCATGGTCGCAATAGGGAATCTGAGGGTTTATATGGGTCGGTCAAAACACACAGTGAGGTCCTAAGCAGTAAACGCAATAAAGCTAAGGTACCTCTGATTTGTAGACTTGAGAGGACAGTGGGGTCGAGATTTGGGCTTTCTGATTTGAACCTCCTGATTGACTTTGCCTAATCCGCGGCCTGTGAGCAAGTCGCTGAGATTAAAGCACAGCGTCATTCTGGATGCATGACTCGTTCGGAGGTACCCACTGCAGCTAAAATGGAGAGTAAGTAATTGCCGATTTGCACACTTCCCTGCGCTGGGAAATGGGGCTTTGAAACGACGGCGTGCAGCCTATGTTGATATCGGGATGAGATGAATACAGCTGCCTGACATTTTTTGGTGGCGACTTTCTCCACTTGGAATGGCAATCCCAATGTGGCACCGGCAGTAAACCTGGTCAAGTCATAGGAAACAGCCCGTCTTCAAGCTGCAGGCACAGTTCCTTGATCTGTTCCGCCATCAAAGAGATAAACCGAATCATGAGGTTCATGAGCTCACATTTATGCCAATGGCACCAAAGAATGAGATGGGTACAATAGACTGACAGTGTCCCACTGGCATTCGAAGATCATGCTGGTTTGGTAAATCGTGTGACTAGCCGACAGTACAATCAAGTTGAATCAAGCGCTCTACTGTCTATATCCCTATCGGTAGGGATTATGGCACGCCCGCAAGCGGTATCAATAGGAAACAACGGTCCGGGAAATAAGTGATGCAAGACGCTGCTCTTGAAGATATGGGTTGTGTTCGGGACTGCACAGTTCTTGTGGAACCAATATCAGTGTCGACGTTCATGCTTGCAAGGCAAGGACGACAGAGAAAGTAGGGCAGCCTCCATCAATGCAATTCGATGGAAATGTGAAGTGCCCAAGATGATTTACCGAAAGTGCAAGGACGTGAACCCTGCGGGACCGGATGTCAAACGGAAGACGCCTGATATTCGCCTCAATGAAACCAAATTGAACCAAGGCACCAGAAGAATCATCAATACAAGAGGGTCCGAGAGCCATGGAAGGTGATACGTTATTGGAACAGTTCTTTGGGAATCGAGCATGAAGGTAAGGCACGCAGGGGCTGGTATAACTTGATATGATCAATTGATGCAAGAGTGCCAGGAGTTTGAGCAGAACCTGTAGGATGTAGCCATCCTGAATGAGCACCGAAGGTGAAGGCATTTTATGGCAGGAAGGATATCCCAAGAGGCCTAACGTGTCTGTTCCAAAGTGACAGGAGAGCGGGTTTTGTCCTTGTTACAGGTGTGAATAGTCAAGGGGGAGGTGTCACAGGGATGGGCCTCGGTCGGTCCTATACCGGTATTTTCATCGAAGTACGCCAAGTGATACATGCATATGAGGCTTTGAAATGTAAGAAAGGGGAGAGATAAGGTAAAGTAGTAACCATTCACCTGAAGTATGGGTGTGTGGGGCGGGCCGTCTAGTTTTATGAAGGGCTGGAGTGTTGAAGACCAGAAGATGGGTGAGAGAAGGGCCATGCGCTTTGCCTCATCCTAAGCTAATCCGAACTGAAAGTGGTGCTCTCCGGTCTCCAATGCGGATGACTTCCTTCTGCAACCACATTCCATTCCTCGAGGCCTTTGATTCGGTGATAATACCCTTTTCATTCTATCGCGGATGGTGGCTCTGCAACTTTGTATCTTCCTAGGGGAGGCATTAGTGTTGTATTTCCAAGACACGAATGTTTAACCACCACTCACTGTCAGTTGAGTAGTTGTCAGAATGCATGGCTTGATGTTATCCAGCTAGATGCCACTAGACCGCAAGCTGCCGCGAGATTTTTGCAATTCGAAAGCTTGGATTGGGAGTGGGACTTGGGCCCATAACTAGTCGACAGTGACCTGAGGTATGAGTGAGTTCTGTCCCGAAACGATTTGCGCGGAGTGCCCCTTGTTTGCTCGTCGTTGATGTAGGCCTTGAGCTCACATTCAGTCCTGAGTGGGGTTCTGGTTATGCCTTGAGAGCGAGAGCTTGAGGAAGCGGTCATAATAGATGCAACACACGATACAGTACATAAAATAGTGAACCCAAAGGCATCATCACGATTCTTCTGTCCTAGGTTGGACCTCGAAGTATGCATTTCGCACTTACAAGAGCATAGACTCTCAACGATGTCTGGAGATGCATTGCTACCCTCTTCCCTGATCCCGATGACTGGATGCCTGTGCCGTCGCTGGAAAACGTGTCCTCTAATGAATGATTATCCTCACTCCAAAACAGATATTTTACCCCCCATGTAGCGTAGAAATAAAAACGATTTCGTCTCTATCTCGAAGCACATAATCGCCTTCGCCTTCGAGTTCCCAGTCTGTATCGTTGATAAGAACAAGGATCCCAGGTCGTCTGTACGTGGAGCATCAGCGATCGATGCGCACAAATCACGAAGAGGAATGTACATACACCGTACCATTCTCCATGAAAAGTTCAACCCTCTCTTTCAGCAAATGATCCCGCAGATGGTGGATGAGATAGGTGACATCTGTAGGCTTCATCGCTAGAGCTGAGTCTTTTAATTGAGCGACATCGGAAGATGTGTTGTTGTCTTCACGAACAACAGCTGGGATGGTAAGCTGGTGGGAGCGCTTATTCGCGAAGAGCAACTCCAAGCCGCCACTGAATTCTATGTTGAGGGATATCGTAGACATGGTATGTGGAGGGAACCAAAGTGGCTGCCTGGATTGGAAGTTAGGAACTCAAATCGCTTATACTTCACCGAACAAAATCCTTTTGCGAAAGATCGTCAAAATTAATGCAAGTTTATTATCATATATGGCTATGGACAGATCATCATCGGGCACATGGTGTAGTTGGTTATCACGCCCGCTTAGCAATTTGTACGTTGTCTGCGGGAGGTGTTGGGTTCAATTCCCAATGTGTCCATTCTTTTTCTCGAGGTTATCTCAGTGTTATTCGTCCTGCTGGCCACCTTGCTATTGTCCAACTGCTACTTTGGTCGTTAGTTTTTACCATCCACCCGGAGTTGGCCCTTCTGCAGCTCAGATAAACGTGTGTATGATTCACTTCAAGTTATACGCTCCCTGGACGTTTCTCCTACGGTTCTTGCACGTATCGGATCTACAACGCGGATGAGCTTACTTAAGCCTGGACTTGGCTGACTGAAAACTGGCCAGCCCATGTTGGCATTCTCCTCCTCCTCCTCCCCTCTTAGAAATTTTCCACCGATGTCACCTTGCTAGCTCTTTTACGTCTAGGGCCGATAGTCCATACATCTCCCACATCGCATGCCATGCCCGGCCATATCCAGCGCGCCATCAACGCCAAAACAATTGACCCTCAATATGCCGTTATCTTCCCGAAATTGTCTGACGCGTGTTGGGCAACCTTTGAACGGAACATGAAGGAAAGAGACTGCTTGGAGACTCTAGGCGATACCGTCGTCGGACTAGCGATCGCGACTCTTCTTCAACAACTTCTCCCTGATCACAAAGCGAACGTTTTGAAAGTGAGTGAGCAAGCACCTTGCCTGTATTCCGCCGCCGACTCGGGTAGACATTACATCAACACCTCGTTTCTAATCAAACTTTCGCACATATCCTCGCCAAGGCGGGTATCATCAAGATGACAGCCTCCAACAACTTCAAGCCAGTCGCAAACATCTTCGAAATCTACGCAGGGGCGATGAGTGAGTCTCTTGGGTATGATGTCACCGCTTTGTGGATTGGGGACATGTTTTCCCCATTGGTAATGGTTGCGATAGACGCACACGAAAAACGTAGGACACCCTTCCCTCCAAGTGGAGCCAGCATATAACCCATGCATAGATCAAAGGTCCCTCAAAAAGCCCCATTGGGAACCCACGAGCCCACCCGTGAGGCAATCATCGGGGATGCCTTCTCGTCAGAATCGACTCCCTATCAGCGAACAGAGAGCCGGAACCTCATTCATCTTTTATTCTAGAAACCCCTACCAGTCGACAACCTAGGGCCACAATCACCCCCGAATAAAGGAACGAGCGTGGTCTTGCGGACTTATCTCCGAAACCTAGAGTTCGGTAGCATCTGGAACAGTATGTACCCTGCTGCGGTCAGTTTTGTTTCGCCATTGATACGAAGTTGATATTATAGCCCGGACTCTAGCCAGATGATCATGTCCCTCATGTGTTCAGGGCCATACTATCTCGTTGAGCAAGCCTATTGGAGTACCTTCCGTATCTGCGACAGCCAAAAGAGTGAGCCGCGCCTTTCTGGCAGTGCTCAACCTGGGATTCACTAATCTTCATGCACCAAGGTCAAGTTCTTCAGATTATGGGTGGCCAGCGAGCATCGGACCATTCGAGGCAACCCGTCGACCACGCAGTGCGCTGAACTGCAAAAACGTCCCAACCAGCGCTCCGATGGATGTGTGTCGATGTCGACTGCAGGTATGGATTCCTATTCTACCCATGGGTTGTAAGTACCCTGACACATATAAAGACAGTGAATGGAGATGCATTTTAATCCCCCGAAGTGTTTTCGATCATTTCCCTCGCTTTACAGATTGGGTGCTTGTCGTATTTCCTATGGTGCTTCTGGTGGCTATATCATCATATCTCGACCAGAAGTTCGTTAAGCAACATCGCTGGAACTCCCAGCAAATCCTATTGGTGGGGTGATACAGGTTTTATATGGTGTGTTGACCTAATAGTCCTAGGGAATCTCAGTGAACTGTTCAAAGTCGATGGCTGGGCCTTCGATGAAGACATAGCGAGGCAATGTAGGTCAATACCTTGCTACTCCCCTTGGAGGCTTCCAATTCATATCATGAAGATGGTGGAGTCGTCAAAACCAGAGGATGTTTGGAGTGAATTATGGTCAATGTTGCCATAAGGACTGCCCAGGTCAACCGACTATATATATATCCGATCCCAAGGCTTTATATTCCATCGTTGTGAAGGTTTGCTCCGAATGTGAAGCTCCGAAAGAGGCGCAGGCTTAACCTCCACCACAGAATCAATACGTATATGAGGAAACAACAAGTTTTCTAATGTGAGGACCTTTGAATAAGATCTCATCGCCTCCAAGTTAATCAGGATGATATAATATAGTTGAAAGGGTTGAAGGTGGGGCTCAAGAGGTACGTTCAATTCATTACTATTCCAATGCACATTATCCAGTCAGCATCTCGATTACAAAGATATCAATGATATGCTTCAATGGGTGACGCGCACCGCCCACGCCGCCCCTCACCGGTTTGCCACAGCCGTTCATGTGACTTTAAATCATTCAAAAAAAGTTTATTATACTCAAGCGATTAGCAGACCTGTCTTCTTGAGGTTTTTTAAAACCGCGCACTTACCTTCTCCCGTTGGTCATCAACATCGAAACGGCCGTCGAAATACTGGAGTCTAAGAGGCAAGCACTATTGCAGGGAGATGAACCCTGTGGAAACAAATCTTGGGCAGGGGAAAGACATCATCAACATTCTCTGTAGGACCACCCTCCAACTTCATACTGTTATCCACCTGGCTGACCTCTAATGCCAGTGAGAGAAAACACGAAAGCAGAAAAAGCAGATCAAATGTCTGAAGCTGGGGTGCTTGCACAAATCGTGTATGCTTAGCATGCTCACGTATGAGTAGTTTGGGTCTTGACCGCGAATTCTAGGACTTTAACGATTGCCGCCACGGATACGACGTCAGGAGCCCTAGCACGAACCTTGTCCGTGCTGCCTTAATATCATAAAGCTCAAGAACGACTGCGCCAAGAAATTAATAATGCGTACAAGGGCTGTGACCAGTTATCCTATGTTAAATTAATCACGCTTCCTTATCTGGATGCCGTGATTCTGAGATTGTTAGGCCGTTCCCATGCTCTCAGATTAAATTTGCTTATTGATCAAAACAGGTACCCACCGGTATCAGGTCTCCACAGAACGTGCGTATGTCGTTATGGCTCTCGTTATTCTCTACACATTCGGCCGATGGTTTTTTTCCAGCGCGCGGCAAGATATCGTCCTGCTACTATCCAAGCCTATTCGAGGAGTCCATGGCCGGGAGCTTGGCGAAGTCTTCGCATACGACCATCTTCATGTCCTTCCTTGCTGTAAACCGCAATCCAGACATCTGGGGCCCTGATGCGTGCGAATGGAAGCCCGAGCGCTGGCTCACGCCGCTCTCAGATTCAGTCGTAAATGCCCGTGTCCCTGAGGTATATTCCCATCAGTATGCCGCTTTTGTTATAGATATGTCGTACCCCGCATACGGCCCCCTTATCGTTATCATGGCTTCTCATAGGATGACGTTTTTGGCTGGGAGTACATCGTGTATGTGAGCGACCCTTCGTCTTTAATGACATCGGCATTACACTTTCCAGAACTAACGTTACATTTCCCTACCAGTGGCTTCAAATTTTCCCAGTTGGAGTGAGTCGTAATTGTTGAGTTTCTGTCAGAAGCAAAATTTTTGACGGTTCGTGCTCCAGAGGTGTTTCTGGCAACGTTTCTACCAGCGTTCTAGTTCTCGCCTTCCAAGCAAGCCATTTTTTGGCAAATGAATTCGATCGTGATTCCCGTTGTAGGCGGCAAGCACGGTCAACCACAGCTGCCGCTCATCCTCACCGCGCTGGACACCCAAACTGGTTTTCCACAATATTGATCGTCTTGCTCAGATCTCTTTCTTTCGCTATAATAGTTCGATCTGCTTATCCGAAGTTGACAAAAATGTTCGAATTGTAACACAAAATTTATTCTGCACATGTTAAAAATATCCATAGGATGAATGATGTACATGCCGGTTATCACAAGAGCAAAGGTTAGAAGTTATAGTGTGTTCCAGACCGGGTTAGCACCCATCGGAGTTCGTCATCTAGATCTCTGTCAATGTCAATATCCCATAGAGTGATTGATAGTAAGGGATCCAAGAAAACGAGGGACCACGTAGGAATAGCCATATTTTGTATGTGTGTGGTCCGTGCGGTAGGACGCGTTCAAGTTGGCGTAGTATGTGATTTTTCAAATTGGCGTATTCCAGGCGACGTCAGTTTCCCATAGATGTTCGTTTTTTCTTGTTCTTTTTTGAGTCTAGTCCAGCAGCCACTCTTGATCCTCATGTGGTGTCAATGCCAGAGCAAGGCAACGAGGGGAGATTCAGCCATCGATTTCCATATCAAAATAAGCAGCAGCAGTCCGTCCATGGGGCTGGAGTCCCGCAGTTTGCTGGCATACCCCATATATATGCGCGTTGCTCGCCTCCGATCGAGGTTTGAAGCCGCTCAAAGCGGGGTCGGCGATCCCGCGCACAGAAGCACCGAATCCAGCAGAAAACGAGAACGTCATATTCGGAACTTCGCGTTGTGGTGCCGACTGGAGATTCGGATGGAGATTTACGACTGGCATGACAGCGTCTGGTGCACTCTTTCTGCCATGAATGGGACAATAGGCGCCCGGGGGGTCTGCGAAGGACCTAGTGTTCGAAGGCGGCTGGCGCCGAACTGATACTCTAGGCTGTAGATAGCGCATATATCCCCGTCATGATGTATAAATAACAGCGATGCAAGGCTTTTTTTCTTTACCTTGGCCCTCCAATTAGTACTTGATGACGCTAGGTTCGGGTTCGGCCCTTTCCTCCACCAAGAAGACGAACTAGTCTTATCGAACGTGATGGTTCGAGGGAAGCTAGGGGGAAGCAGCGCAGGACCGCGGTTTGGCCTATTCGGGATGCTGGAGAGAGGCGGCTCATAAACCGGTTGCTGTATGCGTGCTCTTTTGGAAACCGACTCCACGTCGCGGTGCTGGGGTGCACCGTCGAACGTCCTCTTGATGGAGGTCCTCGTAGTCGAAAAAGGCGACCCCCAGTCACTGCTGACGTCGGGTGTTGGCATATTGTCGATATCCATCGATTCAGAAGAGGCAGTGGCATCAGCAACCTTGCGCAGTCGACTCAAGAACACATCCGTCATGTTGTTGGGGTCGCTCCTAGGCGATTTTAGAGGAGACGGGGTTCCGCTACGTAGGCTATCATTTTTCAATTTTCCCGAGGAGACGAGGCCCTCAGCGGAAGTTATCATCATCAGAGCACTAGCAAAAGACGTACATCTCAGCGACTCTCGCCCGGAGGGCGGCTATTAGGCGGTCGAACATCAGCTTAATGCACTCGAGCGCAAACTCACGGGTGCCGCGCCGGAAGAGGCAGCCTAGGACTGCAAGGATGGCCTGCTCGGGTGCTAGCCTAGGGATTCCGCCTGGGAAAAACGCCTTTGACAGTTTGCCTAGGACGCTCTTTGCGCTGGCAACCTGGCGCAGGATCTTGATTTGAGTTTGGGGTCAAAAGAGAGCAACGCCAAGTCAATGAAAACGATGTAAAGGCACATGGTGGAGGCTCACGGTTAGAATATGTGGCGAGCGGCACGCAGAGGGGATGGCGTCCATGAACATCTTGGTGAGACAGTCGAAGAGGCATGTGCTGCCGATGTGCACGAGGCGATTTCGTTCGTCGTTGCTCGCTTCCATGACGTGCGTGATCGCGAACATCGGGAAGGCGTTGAGAGGCTCGAGGGTCTTGAGTGATTCCTCTGCCGTCGCGCGGAGCTGGCTGACGAGTTCTGCTTGGCTGAACATCGGGGAGGTGGCTAGGAATGAAGCAAGTAGTGGTGGTAAAGATGAGAAATAGAATGAAACAGACACTTCAATTGTTGTTTGTCTTCCGCATTCCGAGAAAAACAGAGGGCTGATCAAATACTTGTTTGTATTCCAGTGAAGCCGCCAATCCAGATTGGACGCGATACAGGCAACCACGATAGGCAGAAGAAGAGAGATGTATGTGTTACACGACAAATGCGAATGGATATCCTAGCAAACTAGATAGGGAATAAATGCGCAATGCAAAGAGTTGGCCACAGAAAGAACTTGAATGATGGTGTGAATCCGAATAGTATGTATGGGTCGAGGCAATGTAAAGGAATGGATGGGCTGATGGGTCGGCCGATGATGCGTCTCGGAAGGAGATAAAATGAATATGCGAGTAGATATCAATAATAGCGAATGGATGTAGCAATACGACGGTGACGACTAAGGTAATGGGAAAGAACGTGAGGACGAGCAGCACGTGGCGTTGTCGTGAGGTTCCGAGCTGAGCAAGGATTTTTATGCTTGAGGGGGGGCAGGACCAGGCGGGGGTTGAGGTGGGCCGAAAGGACGTAGTCGTTCAAGTGCATTGTCCACTTTCAGCATTTGTGCCATAGATGCAATCGACGGCGGTCTCGCCTTGCTTAGATTTGCAGCATAGGCACTACTTGCAGTGCTGGATGACGTGAAGGATGACGCCGACAGCCGGTTGGATGACGGGGCACCGCTGGGGCGATTGCTGACTTGCGAGCCAATCTCAGGAATCGCAGAGAGAGAAGAGACCGTGGCACTTGGGCTGGGCAGCAGCAAAGACGACGTCGATGATGCAGGCGAAATAGAAGATGACATGGATGAACGAGTATGTGTGGATGCCCTTAGATACGGAGTTTCTGAATTAGGTTGATGTGTGCTGGCTATTCCTGTTGATGATGCGAGGGGAGGACGGCGGGCGGACGCAGACGCACGATAGAGGTGCTGACTGGATTCTGCCAGGATCAGAGGTCGTCGGCCCCGCTTTACTTGCATGGAGGATGTCGATTCCGAGCCAGATGCTTCTGAGCGGGGTGATTCGGCTCCCGAGGTTGGGTGGGATTCAGCACCTGAATCGTCGGCATGCATATATCGTCGCAGCGGGTACCGAGTCGTCGCAGTAGGCTGCCTGAAAGAGATCTCCGAGTCAGACGTCGCCGTCAAATTTGGGATGCGAGTGGTGATAGGCGGGTTGGTAGTCAAGTCAGCTCCTCCCTTTTTCTGCGGACTGAGAATAAAGTGTAGACCTTTGAGTTCCCGGTCTTTGATTTGGGCTTCACGGGTCATGGCGCTGATTTTCTTCTCCAGCGTGTGTATTTGACTCGCTTGCTTTTCCGTGACCTTCATGGTATAGCTCGCCAGTTTGTCATACTGGTGGATGCGAGCGATGAGTGCCTGTTTAAGTTGCTCCTTCGTTGCAGTATTAATGTCGATGTTGCATTCTTCAGACTGTAGCATAAAAAAGTCATCCAGGGGGGACGATACCGAGTGAGCGATTATAGAAGACGTTGGAGTCAATGTTGCTATGGTATGAGCTCGTGGCCGTGAGGCTTTGGAATTATTCGAGGGTGGTTCGGTTATAGATACAGTTGGCGGGAGGAATGGTAGTTGGTGAGGAGGAGGAGGTGGTGGTGGAGATGACGGTGGAGGAGGGAGGAGGGGAAGGGATATGGTGGGTGGGTCGGTTGGGGGAGGAAGGGGAGGAGAATGTTGCACAGCTCGTCTGCGGTCAACGAGTCCCGATGTGGTCTTCACACGTGATCGTATGCTTGAATCAGATTGTGTGGCTGTCGTTGCTGACGATGTTGTCCTCCGCAACGATGTACTACCATAGTCAGCCCGGGGCTGGCTGGATGCCTTTTTTGAAGAAGACACCATGGAAGCATCGCCCACTTTGGGAAGCGCCTCCACGCTTGCCGCGATGGCTTGCGATGGAGTGAGCTTACTCTGCACCGCAGGGGAGCGAGGGTAGTCCTGCAAAGCCGATGCCCTTGCCAGCGGTTTCGGGTCCGTTGGCGGAAATGGCAGTTTTGATATCGTAAACAGGTCTTTCCCGTCTGCGGCCGTCAACGTCATCAGGTCTACGGGTGGCTCTGCAGGTCGAGGTGTCGAAGATCGGTTTTGCGTCCTACTTGAGGATGCCGAATCGATCGAGGTCCCTCGCGGGCTAGACGTGGGCGGCGAGAGCGTGTTCGTCGTGATGACGGATGGGGAAGGGGAAGTTCTGCCACCAGGACTCAGGGATGAGGTGGGCTTGCGTACCCTGGAGGCACCAAAATGTGCCGCAAGTTTTGACCCCAGCGAGCCCGCAATTTTTGTTTCGGGAACGGCTGGTGGTAGAGGAGGTCGAAGTGGTGATGAGACAGAGGTCGCCGTGGAATTTCGTGGCCGGCTAACAAATTTTAGGTGTTGAATATCGGCAGATGGTGTGAAAAACTCACTGTTCTGGAAGGGGTCCATACTTTTCAACATCTGTGGAATCTCGTTCTGACGACGATTGATTGACAGATTGACCTGACTTCTTTCTTGTTCGCCCGAGAAAAGGAATGCGCGTCGACTTCTTTCGCGCGGGCGTTTCGGAGGGAACCTCTAGAGTGGAGCTGCTCTGAGCAGCCTGTTCAGGTGGTGCCTGCCTCTGCGACCCCCTGAAGAAGTCGGCGAGGTCAGAGGTCTTGTGGCGAATGCTAGTAGGTAGACCGGACATGGGCCAAGAGAGGAACCAGGGGAAGGAGGAGGAGGAGGAGACGAAGAAAAGGAATGGATCTGGGCCAAAGGGCGTCGAGGACAGTCGTATGGGGGAATGGTAACCACAGGACAATGGTTTTATAAAAGGCCGGGCGATGCCAGGGAGCCCTTCGTTGCCGTACAGATCCCCGAAAAAAAAATGGCGCTAAGTCAAAGCGTCCCAAAATATGCCGAACCTCGCCAAGATATCGTCCCTCACTGCGTGGGAGATAAATCTGCCAGCTGGGGGATATAAAACGTGTTTAAAGCATCCCACAGTCATACCACAGATCTTCTTCCATCTCAAATTTTGCTTTTCCTCGCGATAAGCGAAGGAATTCTACCCTGCATGTGCGAACAGAAAGTTCTCCGATCAGTTATGACTAAGCATCGCCATCTCGATTACACTGCTTTCCTTACCTCCCAGCAACAATTTTTAGTCAAAGGCAGGTTTTCTCCAATTCAATAGCTGAATGCCTTGTCATCGCCGTCCCTCCTAGCGCTCGCAATAGAGTTGACTTGCACACCCATATTCCCCATCTTCCTCCAATAAAATTTCATGCTCTCCTCCATCAGATCCAGCGCAACGTCCAGGAACACCCAGGTAATCCTGGCTAACTCAAATCTAACCCAGAGATTGACTCTTGTTCATATCTGGCAAGCGCGACCCAGAAACGCCTTTCCAGACCACTCTTTCCTTTTGTTTCTTCCGGATCATCGGGTCATGCAGATTGGGAATTCCTTCCTGATGTTGGTAAATTTCAGAGCCAAGCTCTCGGGTTCATTTTTCCCATCGCGACCGGCGTGCTGGACCACCTCGTAAACCTCTTCAAGTTGTATAGCGACGCCTCGAATGTTCAACTCGCTCCTGTATTTGTGTCGTAATATATCCTCGTGGCCCGCAAAAGCCAGGCCGAGTTTCTTCAGGAATTATACCCACACACGAGCACGAAGAGGTTCATTACAAAACACGGGCGTGACTGGAAACCGACATTGTTGGCTTGGTCTTTTTCCTGTGCTTGTTTGCACACGAATTCCGCTTGCGTCTCCGGCTTGGTTTCATCACAGCGAAATCGGCCATGCTCAACCACTGGCGATACATCGTGTATGCTTGCACTCTTCCCGATAGAATGCCTCGGATGTTCGACTTCAAGCCCACTGCATTACTCCCTCCTGATTCTGGCGCTGACCTTCTAACCCTTGACATGAAAGGATGGCCAAGTTCGTGTCCCCCTTTCTCTCAAATTTCCTTCTAATCGCACTGTTGCACTCTGCCCCTGGCGCAGAATCAGATGTGATCCCATGTGATCATAGCTTGGCCCAAATCCGTCTGACATATGCCGTCAAGAAGGCTGGGACCCAACCGCTCCCTCCCCAACTCTATTTTTGCTTGTCTGGCCTTCGTGGTTTCGTGCGATTTGTGCGCACTGCGCGGTTTCCATTGTTTTTGGCCCCATCACGAATGCCCGACTGGCGTTTCATTTCCGCTCTAGAATCTCTGGCATGCGAGGGTTGGCGCAGCTGAAATTTATCATGCACCATGTGCTGCATCTGGGTTCGACCGCGAATACGTCTTGGGAAATGAGTCTTCGATGGGGGACGCCACCTAGCTTTGTAAGACTGGATATTCTTAGTATTGAGGAGGAGGGCTTGGGGGGGCTCGTTGTGTGCTCTGGGTCTGCCTCCTCTACTCTGCGACATGATTCGATGGCTATCACTCACAAGACCAGACACCACCCATAGCACCTTGTTTAACACTGCCGTTTACACTTTCCTCCATGCCCTGATCGCATCACTCAGAAGGTCCGCACTTCTCGCGCATGCTGATATTCTGGCAACCAGTACCAATGCAGCAATTTAGCCTTTGAAGGCGTCTTTTCGCCGCGTAAAAGGTGTAGCGCATTACAAGTGCTCTATTAGTCCTGGTGCTTATTAGATCCCCTGGGAAGCAGAATTCTGACGAGCCGATGAGGATGAGGAGTTCCAAAGCGAAGTAGGTAGACGCATTTGTTTAGATAAACATCTATTTTTGATCATGTGCCTCAACAACGATGTTGAACGCGCGTCGTTTTTTTTGCAAGTGTGATGGCGTTCAGTCTGGGCCGTACACCGGAACAACAAAACGTCAAGTACTTCAACAAACATTATCTCAAATTCTAAAAACGATTACGTGCGTAGGTTCCATTTCAGCGTTCTGATATGTATTGATTTGCGTCTATTCATCCCTAACGAGTATGAAAGCGGGGAAAACGACATGAAGCGCGCGGCTCCCAACGCCTCATAAGCCAAAACTGGGATATTTTTCTGGCGCGCCAGGCTTCCTGGCCAACCAAAGCGGAGCGACGGCAAGGATCAACCTAGGTTGTGCTCCACACTCAGCGAACGCGCCTCTGGGTGCGCCGGATCGTGGGATGTGTTGTCACATTTGCCTTGGAATATCCTATCTTGCCCTTGAGCTGCTGTAATTTGGGTCAGGCAACCGGCTCAACCTCCGAGCGGCTGCGGGTTGCTGGAACCGAAAATTGCCAATTATGGGGATTGATAGATTGACGCGGTGCTGATGGGGGTTTTCTGACATGTTTGAAATGTTGTGATCATCGCTCTCAGCTTTTGGGCAGCTACAAACAATGATTTTCATACACCCGAATAGCGCCGGCGAGTCTGGACGCCAACAGATGATAACAGCCATGAAGCTATCCTGACTGGTGCTGTATCCATGTGTATCCATGGAGAGCGATGTCTTCGCTAATCAACCCTCTTCGAGGTTTTTGCTTGCTATCCCGAGTCGGATTGAGATGTCAGATTTGTTTCCGTGGCTTTTTTTTTCAGATTTGGGGGAGAGATTGAGGCTCATTATGGGGTTAGCTTTTAGGTTCCCTTGGGGCGGCAGATACTCTTTGGGGACGACGGCGGGTAAAATGTTTCGCGGCGGGCGGGCTCCACGCGTGCTTGTTGTTACGTTCGTGGTGTTCGACGAGGACATAATTATAAGCTTTTCAGAGCGTATGAGGCTTGTGAGGGTATGCATAAATTGTTGTGTTCGAAGTTCAATGAGGACCTGGACCCCTAGGCACATTCGGGTAACATGCGGGGACCTTGTTTGTGCCGCACCTTTCGGCGCCTGTCTGTATTCGACTTGGAGTGAAGATGGACCCTGTTAAATTGACGGTCAACCCGTCCCGATCGTTTTCATTATAGAGGAGTCTAACGGTGTTCATCCTGCAACCGCGATTCCCACCGTTGCAACGACGGTTGGTCCTGTCTAAATGATGTTCGTCAAGCCTATATATAAGCTGGAGAATCAATATATGCGTCTGACCATAGCCTAGTGGTGGCCCGTGCTGGGTTAGCATCCAAGTTCGTGATGATGATATTGATGGCTGTTAGTTGCAGTGGGTGATAAAACCTGTTCGTGCGCCGTGAAGGCTGAACAACAATGACAAATAGGACAATGAGCCCACTCTTTGTTGGCTTGAAGGGGTTTCTTCTTCCTCAACTACTTCCTGGCCTCTTTGGATGGCTTTATCCTGGATCACCTTCTACATTTGACACTGGCTACACCGAAAAATCCACGTGGAGTTTCGCCAGCCTGAATTGGAGAACTGGCCGATTCAAGAACGCCACATGCAACCATCAGCTTCATCACGCATAGCCGGAAGGCCGCATGTCTATCTTGGTCAACCAACAGTAACTTTGAAGCTTATGTATATTATCTCATGAAAGTTGCTTAGAGATGCCCACTCATGGGACATTGGAAGCCGCGCCGTGCATCAAAACGTCAACGCGTTCCACTTGAGCATTGTGGACCGCGCTTCTTCTGGATGCTCGCCTCCGGCTGGCCGGTATGGGGCGAAGCTGTGATGTCAAGGCCCTGTTACACATCAACAAACATTGTCAATGATGATGCCACTGTCAGTTTGCTTGATCTGTACCGCTGTGTGCACTCTCACTGTCATCCACATATCTCGCACATCAGAAGAAGTTCGCTTTTAAGGCACCCTTGGTCGCCAGCTCCGACCTATTGTTCCTGCCTTGGGGCTTGTCAGTCTCGGGATGCAAGTTCTTTCTTCGTTCATCCCGTATAAAAAGCGGAAGCTCAAAACCAAAATAATCACACCATTCCCAAATATATATGCCGGGTCGACGCCCCACGTTCATCACGAAACCTCGGGCGAAGTCATTGATATTAATGACCGGACGAACCAGCGTGAGGACAATCGCCATGCAAACATGTACCAGGAAGGTGAGGGTCACCTCGAGCCGATGTCCAGCCCTGCTGCTGCACCATCAGCCAGTGCCTCAACATCAAAGGTCTTGGGCCTAAACATCAGCTCGGAACCCACGGGTTGGCTACCCTTGGATCTTTTCCAGGAGTCAGAGTCATTCATGGGGGATTATGAGCGAGATATTATCCGAGCTGGTGGTCATAATCTGTCAGGGCGAGACGAGGGAGGGTCCGAATTCGGTGGAAGTGTGTATGAGGATGTTAGCGACTCTGCTGCAGAGGTGATTTTAGCAAGCCACAGAACGCTGAATGTAAGTTCTGTTCGTTCTTATCTGTGCAACCCTCGGCTGAGCCTATAGATATCGACGACCAATTCAAACCCCGAGCGCGAGGAATTTGAGGGCCGTTCGGTATGAGTTCAATCAGGATTTAAAATCTGCCACTGAAGTTTAGTACTAGGTCAAGCCCCTATCGAGAAAATCTCCACCCTCCCCCATACGAATACCAGCGCCAGCACATTCTACTCAGCCGCAAATTCTGCGCTCAGCCGATCTCATTGTATCGAACTCTCGCCCGCAATCTCAGATGTCATCTCCTGGTTCCTCCGCTGTATCAGGCAGAACGCTTGTTCGCACCTTGCTGGGTTCCGCATACACTTTGCCAAGTGACAGCCATTCATCTCGATATCGAAGCGGGACGGGCCTGACCCGTTCTGATTCTGCTACACTGCCACAAGGGGAGCTGGCATTCATGATGTCTCATGTTTCTGAGGCAGGCGGGGTTACGCCCTTGAGTATCATTCCCCCAATACCTGCAAATGCGGAGTCGCTATATGTTCCTCCGAGTACCCCTCGTTTCTCCGGATCAGATCGCAGGAAGAAGACTAGGAGCGATATGAGCTCAGGTGGTATGAGTTCTAAAACCAGCCCCCCCGGGAAAGCTGGCCAAGACACATCCTGCGACGATGCTGAATCACATAACCTGTCGGGGAGCTCGGGGGAGGAAGTCCCTGAAACCCATCGTTGTTCCTCGCAGTTGGCGGGGATTGCCTCTACCACTCCTGCCCCAGATTTTACCACGGAAACTGCGGAAGATCCTAGGAATCCCTCAGACACATGTCCATCTTCATCGGGTGGGCAGCAAGGTCCCTCTAATACTCCTGACCCTGAAACAAAACCCTTGCCTGTACTGCCCAAGGGGAGTCCTCCGAACTCCGTATCTGCTATAGATCCAGACCTGCCGTCATCGGGGAACGAGCTTCATAATTTGCTTGAGTTCTATGCAGTTGCTGATAACTCTGAGGGAAAGAAACAGAGATTTGGGGCATTTACGCCCATATCTGACGAAGCCATGTCCCAACAGTCTCCAAACTTAACGCTTAACGACCAGAACATGGAAACTCCGGGAAGTCCGTCGGCTCGGGTTGCGACGCCAAGTCCCAGAGATCGATATTTCCACGGTAATACCTTTGTTCCTCCCTTTGACCATGATGATAGCTAAATGGTTTGCAGAACGAACGGGGAGCTCTCATTCGAGCCATAAACAAGGCGAGAGTCGATCGTATGCAAGGCATTCCATTTTACCTTTTGGGACTCGGCCAAGTTCGACTCAGGTATGGGTATTTGTGCATTTCTGTTTATCGACGGTCATAACCTGGATTACAGCTCTCTCAGCGGCCCTCGGCAACTAGTTTTCACCATGGGAAGTCGACATCCTCTCCATCTTCTGCCGTAACAGAGTGGGGAAGCCTCGCTCCACCTTCAGCTCATATCTTTAACCGTGGACGCTCTGGTAGTGCACCAAGCTCTATCAAAGTCGTTCGGGACTCAAAAGACTCAAAGGCCTACAATCTCTCTTTCGCGTCATGTCCTGAAGGCAACGATCTAGCATCTCTTGTCGGCGATGGCGGGCAACAAACCTTTCCTGAAACCCCTGCCTTCAGTCCACCGTGGTCTCCAACACCGAATGCTTCGGACGGCATGGTCAGAGAGAGCTTTCGGGAAGATGGTACTAACAGGGTGCCACCACCAAGGACAGTAAGCCTCGCCATCACGAGCACCCAACAACCAAGTCTCTCTCAACGGGTTCTCACCCGCACTGTAAGCTCGGTACGTGGGACGTGGCTTTCCCGCCAAACGAGCGGGTCCCGTTCTAGACCTGGCGCTACACATCCCTACTCTCGTCGATCATCTTCAATTGCAAGCCTTCGTAAACAGCCCTTGGCTGGTTCGAACGAACCCTTGGATTTAGCGGATCTACATTCAGCCCTTGAGAGTACCCAAGCAAATGCATCATCCGTATCTATCGTCCCGCCAACTATTGTAGAGGAAGACCACCGCCCAGACCTGGTATCAACTGATCAACGTGGAACTGACGAACTCTCAGTTCATGCAGCTGATGTGAAAGACGTTTTCTCCCCATCCCAGCCCACCCTGGCTCCCACAACCACGACGCTCAATAATAGTCCTCCTCCAGAATTGGTATCAAGCTCCTCAAATATATCTGGTTCTCAATCATCATCAAGAATCCAGCTATTACCAACTATTCCCGTGATACCCAACGCAAGCAAGCCTTCCTCAGGGGAAACACCGAAAAACCTGCGCGGGCGACCTCCATCGTTGCAGCTTTATGGTTCTGCTACTCACGATAGCAAACCCATACTAGAGGAGATGGCTATCGTTGGCGATTTTGAGACACCCCAACTCCCTGATCTGAGTCCGCCAAGACCCTTGAGGGTGCCCTCTCGTGGAGCGGCGAGGCCTGACGAACGCGAGGCCTATCAGATCGGGCAGGGAATGAGTGTTTTTGGCTCACCGCCACCTTATGATACACTATTCCGCACCATACCGTCTGATGGGGGCAGGTCACGTCAGCCTTCACGTGCTGGACGTGGGGAGCATCTCGTGGCCCAAACGGCCAGTGGTCAAAGTTCAACCAGCGATCTCAACCAGGCTCATCGAGCAAGGTCTAGACCCCCGCTTCCTGTCGGCCCTCGTCGTCCTCTCCAGAAGCGCAAGCCTTCATCACCATGGTCAACAGTTGGTGGCTCGGAATCTGCCAACCCATTATTATCACCTGCGGGTACTGGCTTTCTATTTAACAGTACGCGTCAAGCGCCTCCAACGGTCCCTTTTCAATCCCCCCGTTTCCAAACGCCCCCATTGAAGTGGCGTGGTTACTCTATGGACTCTGCCAAATGGACCTTTACTCCTGCAGAACTGCAAGGTCTCGTATCACGCGCTATCAGGGGGTCAGCTGAAACCTCTTCAATTCGTTTGTTACGGCTTGATGTGTTGGAGCATGAGATTCCGGAAGAGAAGCATCGGCTTGAGATGAAGCGAACAGATCTGACAAGTCGATACAAACAGATGACCCGCGTGCGCAACGGGCTGTTTGAATCCACGTCTAGGTTGTTGCTTGGCCCTGTGGAGGATTCTAGGCATATTATCATTGCGCAGGTGGAAGAGATGAACGAGGTTTCAAAATCACTCGACAAAATGGCGGAAGAGATTCATAGCGTCGATGAACAGTTGGCTAAACTTGATGCCTTGTGCCAACTTCATACTTGGAGCGCGTTGTCGATGGCACTACGGAAGCTGAACAAGAGCTTCTTGGCACAAGTCGCGGAAACGAAGGTCGCCGTCCAGCGGGCTGAAGATCTTGAGATGGAGAAAGAGGAGGCCTGGAGGGAAGCTATGGACGCCGCTTATGACCTTGATCAACACCTCAACGGGGCGGGAAGGGCTACACGAGAGGATGGCGAGCCAAGACAACGGTTAGACCGCGTTTCTGCGGTCCGCAAGTCAAGCATTCGTGCCTCCAGAGCTGGCCTGCGGACTCCCAGCCAGGGTCAAAGTCGTCGCCAATCGCTTGCCAGCAATAGGTCGAGCGCCGTTGGTACGCCTGGAAGCGGGAAACCTTTTCAAGATGAGATTATCCCCCCAGTACCCCCTATACCCCACGTTCGCCATAGGCCTGAAGATATTTTCACTGATTTAGTGCCCAGAAGTAGTACGGTAGGTTTTATAATATTCCATTTATCCTTCACCTTTCTTAATTTCTCCATCATAGTTGTCTACAGACATGATCACTCCTAGTACAGCTATGAGGGCTATGATCAAGGCTCAAGAGGAATTATATCAAATGCTTGGTATAACCGACCGCAGGCTGCGACGTTCTCGCTCAGCCCTCAGTCCCTTTGATATTGAGTCCCGTTCAGGCTACTCATCAGCATCGCGAATGAGCCATCTCAGAAGCCCCATTCCACGACCAGTCTCCGTGCCACCGAGATCAACACTGGATGAGACATACGATATCTCGGCGGTTGATGTAAGTCTCCTCTCTACATTCCCACCTCCACTCTGGAACCTCACGCACTATTCAGCGCCATGCGATGATTGCCACCTTCCAAATGATCTCTAGCGCTTAACTTATCAGATCCAGACTTATCACTTACTAACATTATTGAAGCAAACGTCACTCATTAACATTATTGCACTTGTTTTACATATTTAGCAGCATCATGCTTCTGTCCTCTCATTGGAAGTAAATACGGATACACTAAAATACCACACCATCCGATAGCAGGAGACAGAACATAACAGCAATTAAGAATAAATGAGACGAGAAAAAAAGAAAAGAAAAGAAAAAGTCCATGCAGGAATTCAATGTCGCACTCGCTTCCTGCGAACATGGATATCGTTTGCAGGTGATCCTTGCATGTCAGACTGTCCCCCATCATCGTCTGGGCCGAGATCTAGGTCCTCATCCTGCTCCCCCGCCTCGTCTTCACCCTCTCGAGGACGTTTACGTGATGGCTTCGGAGTGACGGGATGTCCTTGTTCTCCCTCGGATAGCACGGACAGTGGTGGAGATCTCCCGGGCGTACCAATGCTTTTCGCGGGTGAGGCCTCAGGAGACTGGGACCGATAAGCTGGCCGGGGACGGATCTTTGCCTTTGGTGTGACGTGTTCTTGGGCGTTCTCCTCATCCGTCGTCTCTGGTTCAGGATTACTTCTTGTTCTCCGCTGGGGCTTTGGCCGGGAAGGTTTCTCAACCCGTACTTCGCCATCGAGGTTCTCTCCACCACTTTCTTCGTCGTCAGTAACCATTGCACCTCCTTTGCCTTGCTTGCGAGGTTTATGGGCTATTTATAACAAGATGAATAGGGCGGCCTAAAACATAGTTGATTGCAGCTCACGTTTGACTTTAGACATAATTGAGCCGAGTTTCTTTTCGTAAGCTCGCTGTGGATCCCAAACTTTGGATGTGGGAGATATCTCGAGCTTGGTTTGAGAAAGGACTTGATCCATATGTGCTTTGCTTCAGCAAGAGTTCAGCAAGGACCTTCAACTAATCCGAAAAAAAGCATACATCTTTAGGGCGTCTCGAGCTTCGATGTACGTCAATAAGGGGGCCAAGGCTTTGAAGAACACGACACCAGTTCTCAGCAGCTTCTTATCCTTATTGGTCCCGTAAACCGCCAACCGCTTGGCGATCCATGTTAAGAGTCCTGTTTGGATTTGAACAATGTATTGACTCTCAAGACGTCGCACAACAGAGAGTTGGCTGCCTCGGATTATGAAGCAGGAGGTCAGCAGTTTCGCAAGCCGTAGACAGTTGTCTTCGTCCCGGACAATGCCATCCAGAACCAATGTGTAGGCCTACCAGGATCTGAGAACACATAATATATCAGGATCAAGATTGACATACCTCCTGAAGCGCTTGAACAATTACACCAACCACCAAATCAGGGTTATTGTTCAGCATGCCCTCCTCTTTCAAAGTATCGACGACAACTTTGGAGCATGTATCAAACGCCATTCCGAGGCGTCCAAAATGTGCCAGAATAACAGCACAATGCTGGAGATTGATTGCTCCGGCGCGCATAGCTCGTAGGAATGTAGATATCACATCAATGAATGTGTACTCTTCCTCCAGACGAGAACGAGACGTAGGGTCGACTAATATATGATCAGTAGACATTGCAGGTGACTTGTTCACGACGAACCTTCTTTCACGACCTTCTTGAGCTTTCTAGGACGACCGCCCTCGTCCCGCTGTTCGTCGTCACTTAGAGCCGCCTCATCATCGCTGCCCTTCTCTGACCGACTCTGCGAATCCTCTCCGAGAGTGTCAGCGTACCGTTCGATTTCGGCTTGGATATAGCCTGCGCAACGGTATTGAATTTCGTCATCTAGGCTGAGACTCAACTGTGAGATCGGTGAGGGAGAATCGGCCATGGGGGAAGACGCAAAGAGGACATGAATATCCAGCAGGTGTTTGAAAGCCTTGATAAATAGATAAGCCACGGATAGAGGAGTGTTTGGCTGCAACATCCTTACCGCACGTTTGACACCTTCGACAGTGTTCGACTGAGTCCCAACAGCGTACTCCACGAGTTTCTCAAGCAGAGAATCCCGCTGTTCCTGAAATACCTCCCTGTACTTCAATTCTTCAGGAGATAGGTCACTCTCCCCAACGAGACCTTTTGCCTTCCATAGAATATGGAGGTTTAAGACTTGAAGCCCTTGTTCGACCATCTAAGATGGAAGTCAATCTCATTGATCTTCACAGGGCGGATGGATGAACTCACTTTTTCCTCTTCTTTATATCCCAATCTCCCCCTTTCCACAATGGCGCTAATAATGTCCCACGCGCTGCTCTGTTTACCCCCTTCATTCTCCTCCATCCATGCAGTCATATTCCGAGCCCCAGCTAAAATGGACAAACGCGAGAAAAGCGCCGTGAGGGCAATCACTTCATCCTCAGAGAAGTTCGCCACCTCAATCTCATCCCTGCCGGCTATCGTGTCTCGCAGGGCCGTGGAGAGTTCGTCTTCGAGCTCTAGAATTTTTGTGCTGTTCGTATTCGACAAACTGGTCGCATTCATAAACTGCCGAATAGCTGCCATGGCGTGCGTTAGGACCGTTACTGATGAGTGCGATACAAACTGTTTGGTGACATCGTCCCAAAGACTGGCATATCCCTTCGAAAATATCGTTAGACGACGTATATCCGAGGTCGAATGGGACACGCACTGCAATCATTCTCATTTCCAGGTATAAGTCAAGGTTCATTAAAGTCGGAATCATTAGTACAACGGCGATTCGGTTCTGGTCGGTTTGATATTTAACAAATAATTGAGGAAGGGCCTTGATGAGGGCACGGGTAAGGTCGTTGGAAACAGTTTCCTCTTCGCCCTGGGTCTGATATTAAGGGGGGCCAAACCTAGAGACTGTAGAGAGAGGTTTGAGATACCTTTTTGCTACCTGTCAGCTCAGCCTTCGTCCGTCGCAATGCAGCCGCAAGGACTTCTAAAAGTATGCTCTCCTCAACTTCCTCCAATCTCCATGTTTCATCAACCACGTTATCTTGTTCACGTCTCTTGCCATTCACCCGGATGGAGGTCGTTCGGCCGTTCTCCTCCCTAGCAGAGTGATCCAGCAGCAGCAGGTCGAGAAGGCCTTCCCAGTCTTGTACAGGTTCGACCTCTTCCCAGAGGGCCTCAACTGCCAATGCCATTCTTCCCCTCTGGTCTACACCAGCGAGCGCAAGAACCTCGTTTCGTCGTAGAGCTGGCCTCACAGCTTTCTCTGAGCCGTTATCGCTGCCATCATCTCCCACATCAGAATCGTCAGCGTCACCGATAATAATATCAAGGGCCTTCCCCCACTTGACGAGGAGTGAGGCGAGAACCTTAATGGCAACTCTTTCCTTGTCCTTGTTGGCAGGCTTCTTGCGCCCGGCGAACCGCTCATCCACAGATTCCTCCCAGATGCCTTGGACGAAATGGCTCACAGCCTTGCGCACTTTTGCTTCTTCGTCAAAAAGCAATAAGCAAAGCTTTTCCCGTTCCTCATCCTCAAGCAATGAGTGACCATCGATAGCTGCAAGGACTTGTATGACCGCCACTCGAACATTCAGTTCGATGTCGCTCGTTGCCATTTCAAGAAGGCGCGGTTTGAAGCGTTCGGTGAAGTGGCTGAGCGAGCTGATGTAGTCGGCTTGCTCGTATACACCAGAAAGGGCCTTGACAGCTTCTAGGCGCACATGTGTGTTTGGATCGGAGAGGACCCAACCAACATAACGAAGGTAAGCTGTGTCCAGAAAATGACCCGGGTATTTCTTGAACCAGAGGCCGATAGCATGAACACATTCTGACCGAATATTCGGATCCAAGTCTCTATAGCGATGTATGAAGACACTGGAATCTGATAAGCAATTGGCCGTAAGAGAAAGGGCTACAACTCACGCGTTGACAAATTCCGTAAGAAATTCCGCCAGTTGTGTCCTTCGCCCTCGTATCTCCTTCGCCTTCGCCTCTAACTCCTTGTCTCGTGCATTACCCGCCTTGCTTGATCCCTTGCGCTTTTTCTCGCCTTCGCGTTGGCGGCCAACAACCTCTGCCTCCTTCTCTACAGCCGCCGCAACATCGCAAAGAGCCGTTTCTACCTCAAGGGCAATGACGGTGGCGGTATGTCGGAAGCTCCGGATTTGTGAGGAGGACATACTCCCAATCCATGTCTGGAGCGTGGTCATTAGCGGAGAGGTGTACAACAGTCCCAGATCAGCTGACGATGTGATTAAGCGTTCGATAAATTCTGACAAGGACCTGCGAAATCTTTTGAATACAGGCAGTTTCGAGGTCAAAGGATATGTGGGAGAATCTCCCTGATTGACGAGTCTTATGAGAACAAGTTTTCAAGAGATGGATACTACGCACCTGTTTCAGAGCCTCAGTGAAATTATCAAGCGAGTCTACAACAGCATCGTAATCCAGAGCTTCATGTGCATCAACAGAATCGTTGCAGCCACACGAACGGAGAATGAGGTTGATGAGCTCCGCCTGTGCTGCGCCTGGGGTTTGTTCGAGGGACTCCAGAAAATCCTCCGCGGTCGACTGTAAAGCAGCAACGGGATTCATGATAGCGTCTTTACCGCTAATCAGATTATCGTGACTGTTGAGAATGATACATATCTTACTAAACAACGGGTTATCTGCAGCAATTTTTGTGTCTTTGGCGATTTGATCTGCATCATATACATCCTCGCCCCCTTTGGGTTTTCGAGGCCTTCGAATGTTAGGCTTTGGTTTTGCTGCAGGTGGCCTTGTGGTTTTAGGCTTCTTGGGTGGAGGAGCCGCCTTGGGTTTGGGTGATGCCTTCAGTTTGCCCTTCCGTCCAGCAGAGCCCGTAATTTTCTGCTTGGGAGCGCGATAATCTTCCTCCGGCTCCTCAGAATCATTTTCCTCATCATCGTCAGGCACCTGGAGGTCCTCCGTTTCTTGCTGTTCAAGTGGTTCATTCTCGGTGTCGCTTTGATTCCTTTTGCGCTTCCGATTTGAGGGGCCTCCTGCAACTAAATAAAGAGTCAGAGGGATAAAGATCAAGAATACATACAACCATTACCTGAAGCGAATGGCTGTACAACCTTCTTCTCTCGTTGCGAACGACGTGGGCCTGGAGTATTGGTGGGGGTATCTGCCATGGTCATGCTGGTGTGACAGTCGCGTCGCGTCTTAGAGTAACTCTGAAACCTGACACGGGTTATTTCCCGATTAGGTACCCCCTCCACTATGCCCAACACAACGCCAACTTCACTCAACTATGGAATCTACATCTTATGTCAAGACCATCATATGTCCAACACTATAACTGATCAAATTCTGATAGACCTTTCTGAAAGGCCCTTAAGAGCCTGCAACTTTTGGAGACCACAACTATTCTGCGACTCATTCCCAGTCACGTTCATTCCAATGCTTTCCATACCTATCATGCTAGTCATGACTTTAACGTCAGGAAGACGAACCATCGACTTCCATGCATGGAGGCAGTGCCTGCTGTGCCCACCCACGGAATCTACAACCCGCAACGGATCAGACAGAAAACCCGGACGTGAAGACTCCTATCCCACTGATGGACAGATAGATAGCTTACTTGCATAACATCAAGGGCACCATCCACCAAGTTTTTCAACTTGATGTATATCACGCAGAACACACCTCCACCACCGGAGTGCGCCTTGTACGTGGTCAAACTGGGATTGAACAATACCCGGAAGGTATATCACCGGGTGTGAACCTTGGTGGGATACGTAGCCAGCGCTATTCGGTGTGATGTGCTCCGGAAATCTAAAATTCGACGACAGACACAGCCGCCAGTATGCTGTGATTCATTTAGCCGCTGATGGACCTTGGGAGGTGTGACCCCACTTGAGCCTCAGTTTCTTAGTACAGTTTGGAGCTGATCTGGTAGCACCTGGTCATCCGCATAGCCTTTGAAGTTGTGGGTGCTTGTACAATCTGAATTGAGTAAAATACACATCGGTTGCTTGTAATGTCCGACCTGACGATTGAATATACTTTCAAGCAAGACGTCACCTCAAGGAAAATAGGGAGTCATCGTATAACCCCCACTCTTCTTTTCACCCGAATTTACAAGTTGAGGCCGATCCTGGGCCACACCTTCGGTCCTCAACTGATGCCATCGCAGTTGACGCTGACAGGCAACTTACCACAAGGTGCAATCAATCACATTTTCTGAATCTAGGTGCGCACTATCCAACGCATTGTAGGCTGACATGTGCTCATCAGCAGTTGGACAATTTGGTCACACATATTTCTGACTTGAACCATCAGTCCACTACTGAAAGAGTTGTGATCCATTACATTACCCAAACAGTACCCTTATTATCACGACACCTGCCTGAATCTAATCTTACTCCGGTGGCGCCCGCCAACTCTCGGAAATTTTGTCATAACACTCACAAGAAAAATAGAAATTAGAGCAATATGAAAGGGTCAACTAACGTTAAGAAAAGTTCGTCCCTCGGACACACCGATGTGAACCCCTGAAAACATCATGTGGTTGCACGCGAGCTTGTTGATGACTGTGCGGAACAGTGCTCGGATGATCACGTTTGATGTTACCCTCCCGTCATCATGACAAACCGCATAGAACACAAAAACTGGAGCTACGCTGAAGGATTCCGCTTGGCTCGGCTGTCGGCTGAGGCCTCATCTTTCCTGAAGTTCCCAGCATCTCCTTCCATCCACCCGATTCACCACATCATCTGTCCTGGACGGATGCGGAACCCCTGTCAGAAAAAAAATTATGAACTAAACCATTTGCTGTATTCGCTGTGCCCGGAAAAGACACGCGTTTCGGGCGCCTGTGAAGTCTGACTGTCCTTTCGTACACTTGCAATTCCGAGATCACAGGTATAAATGCAAACCTGACAGGCACTCAAAAGGTATTCCCTCATCCCAGCACCCAATGAACCCTCAAGCCCCCTCACACCCACCCACAGTCACCTATCGGGACGCCGTCGAGTTTTTCAACGACGGCGGGACATTTAGAGACATGAACGACGCCTGTGGCAGGCTCTGCGAGGCTATGGACGGCGTGGTAGAAAGCTGCAGTTCTATCGCGAAACAACTGCACAGTATCGGAGTACAGAAACCGTCTGCGTATTTGCAGCCGCAATGGGATGCCCTAAGTCAGGTGCGCTGGTCGTCAATCCGCGTTATTCTTGACAGGACATGACTGGTCTCCAGCGACTCACGAAACTCGTCTGGGAATTTCGCGCAAACTCAGGTTTTATCTCGGCTCGCCTACAAAGTATGTAACACCCTCCCTCCCTGAAAAGCCAGCTCACGCTGGCCTCTGTTTCATCAGTTTTCCATGATGTCGTCCTACCCTTAATGGCGCGACATTCGGAACAAAACACTCGGCTACACCAAGAGAAAATGCACGTCCTTCAGACATTTATGAGTGTATATATCGATCATTGTGTTTTTACACTTCACATTCGCTGATACTACTCTTCACAGGTATCTGCGGATCACTCGAAGCTTACCCGATCATTGGTTCAGCACTCCTCCGAGTTTAACATAGATCTGAATATCTTTTACAATTACTTCAACGAGATGTGGTCAGCGGCTTACCCCAAGGGCTTGTCCCACGAGTTGTTGTCCAAACTTTCTAGCCTCAAGGAGAATGTACAACAGTAAGCAGAATTGATTATTTCCACCCTTGGCTTAAATAAATATGAATCTAGGTTGTATATGATGGTTTGTTCCCGTGTTCCTGTCACAGGCGTCGAGTTCTGAGCCCAACCTAGAATTCAGAACTGGCCGCTCCCGATGTTGTGCATTTACTACATAGTCTTGGCCGCGTCGCCCCTCTTACAGGACGAAGAAAAAAAAAATCTAGATTGCTGGAACAAAAACTGGTATGCACACAATTTCGAGGAATAAATAAACACCTATGCCGTTCTAGTGCGCCCAGGATGGCCTTGGCCACGTTGGGGAATGTTACGATGAGCTTGACCGTACGTTGCCTCGGCTTCACCCCACCTCCGACATCTTGATCGCTAATTGATGTATAGGCCGACGGAACGAGATTGCGCACGCGAGCTATGTCCTGCAACTAAATCAGCGCCGGTCTGACCCCATTGCAACCGCACATACGATGCTCTCGAATGCACTCTTGGATGGGATGCTCACCTTCGAATCTGGCATCAATCTTTACTTGGCCATATGGGCAAGGCTACGCGCGGACTGTGGTCTGATCCTACGATCCCTCATAGGCCATGAAACCAGAAACGTGGGTTCCTTGTTACTCAGCCTTGCGTTTCTAACCTGGGAGAACTTACGGCTTGATGTCGGCAGGAAACTCCCATCGTCGTGTCGATGGTTGCAAAGGATGGTGAAGATTTATATGCGGCGTTGATACGCCTGCTCCAAAGTGCCGCCGGAGAGGTACCGCCTCTCCCTCGTGGCGTTCCGCGATAGGGGTACAAGTTCGCAGTGTTATCAATCCCCTTCTCATGGGCCATGTCCCTGCCTACATGTACACACATGCCCATTGTGTGCCGACTGTACGCAGTAGTCATATGTGCCTCGAAATAGGCTCTCTTCTGGCAGCCATATTTTTGGCCGCGGGATATTCACTCTGATCCAATTATAGAATGTGGACTGGTAACTGGTTCCTATGATCTTCCAGAAGTGGTATACACCCCCCATCTTCTGCTTCGTGAAGGACTCCCCTATAACTGTATACTAGGGACAAGTATATAGTGGTAAATACATTATCTGGACTGCTTCCTGGATTTTTGTTTCTAAACGCTTCCGCTGCCAACTGCAATTTCTTCCTGTCTTGCAAAGCGCTCAATGACACCTTTTACCAGCGTAATGTCAGGGCGTTCGACGTCGATAACCCTCTTTTCTTTCTCAAGCAAACCCTTGAATTCTTCCGGGAGTACATCCCTATCGAAATTGAAAGATGGCGAGGTATGCAGCGCACGCGAAACCGCTTCAGAGAACTTTGCTGGGTGAGCTGTCGATAGAACAATTTGGTAGACATTTAGTGGGCTGCAAAGCCTGTTAGTGGAACTGGTATACGACCGCAGGAAATTTTCACAAACTTGTGCGGTGCCACAATTCGAGCGGCTGCTAAGCCGACCGCAGTATGTGGGTCAGCGACATAAAGTGGTTGGCCCGCGAAATACGATTGTATCGTCTCCAGTGTCTTTTTGAAAAATTGTTAAGGTGATTGTATGGGGAATAATTGAGACCGCTTGCGTACCTGTGCATCAGAGATCCTTTCTGCGGCGAAATCCGCTCTCGCAGCTTCGAGGACGCCTGTGGGAACCTCGACGCGCCCGTCTGCTTTCATCTTCGCCATCCATCGGGCCAGAGTTTCGCAGGCTTTCTCGACCCGCTCCGACGCATCATTCGCGGTTGTGTTTTCATGCGCCAAATACCACAGTAGCCGCTCAAAATTACTTGACACGAGAATGTCCATTGCGGGGCTCAGAGTTTCTATGACCCCGCTTGCATCAGCCCCCTGTTTACCGTCCGAGGAGCCGTCGACAGGAATGGTGGAACCAGTGGCATCTGCGCCTGCGGAATCAACCTTCTCGTATCTACCACTCTTCCAGAAACGCGCTAAGATGTCGTTGGCATTGGTCGCCACTATGAGCTTGCCCATAGGCAAACCCATTTTCTTAGCGTAGTATCCTGCTAATATGTCGCCAAAATTGCCAGTAGGGACGACATATTGAATTTCGATGTCCGAAATGTTCACTCCTTGGGGAAGTTGTGACTGTATGTGAAAATATGAGAGGAAATAGTAGACAGTCTGAGCCAGGATGCGGGCCCAGTTGATAGAATTGACAGCTCCCAAGCGATGTGTTGCGTTGAACTCTTTGTCCGCAAATAGGGTTTTGACGATATCCTGGTTGGTATATTAAGAAGCAAAGCTAAAAAAGAGAGTATAGGACGAACCTGGCAATCATCGAATGTGCCCTTCACAGCAACGTTATGGACATTAGGGTCGGTAACCGTTGTCATCTGGGCTTCCTGTATCGGAGAGACGCGTCCTTTTGGATGTAGGATGAAGATGGATATGTTTGCCTTATTTCGGAGCCCATATATGGCGGCGCTAGGGTTCATGTAAGAGCACATCCAGAAGCACCGAGCATGTTCATAAACACACCTTCCTGTGTCGCCACTAGTCGCCCCTACCACAGTCAGCATTTCCGGCTTCTCTCCAGCGCTTTTCCTGGCATTCCGCCGTTTCAGGAAGAATTCAAAAAGATTGCCTAGTAATTGCAGAGCAACATCCTTGAATGCGAAAGTAGGACCATGAAACAGCTCCAGAATATAACTCTTCTCGCTGATTTTGTGCAATGGTGTTACATCTGGGTGACGGAAGGTACTGTATGATCTCTCGACAAGCGAACGAAGCTCCTGCTTGGAGATTTCTTCGGGAGAGATGTAGAGTGATAGGACGGCAACAGAAAGATCGACAAATGAGTGATTCTTCCAATCTTGTTGCCAATTTGGCGGTAGGGTTGGGGTAGATTCAGGAATGAACAAACCCCCATCAGGAGCCAATCCCGTCAGGACCGTCTGTTATGGACTTTCAGGACTAGGTAGATTGGTCGTTATGGATATATTGACCTCTTCAAATGAGAGTTTTTGGGACCCTCCACGCGTTGAGAAGTATTTCATGTCAGAATGGGATGTGAAGGATGGTAAGTTTTTTCTTGTTCACCGTCACGATCGACATTGTATTGTTTGATGCTGTATGGCAACAGCTTCATTCCTGTGGCCCCAAAAATCAGATGCTGACATGGCAAACGTCGGTTGCTGCACTACAACTCCTGGGAATCCAGTATCTTCCACATGCTAGCGCAACCAGGATATAATATCCCGAGTCATCATCGTTGCTCGTACGTGTTGAACGGTAGAGTGTATGGACATGGCCTCTCACCACACATTGGTGTAAGCTCGGAAAAATATTAACTTCAGTATAAGAAGCCTCGCACAACCACTTGATGGGTCGAACAGTCATTTCGTGTGATTCGATTGCCGTGCGCAATGCCATGTTATGACGCACACTTGTGCGCAAGTTAGCTTGTGGCGTGGCCGATCATCGTACCGGAAGCTAAAGTTCAGCGACCCATCCAACGGATGCGAAGATCATGAACCCTGGCCTTGTCAAGCTCATATTTCCGCCGGGCTTTATGTGCGTGACAATTTTTTTCATCGAGATTTTTCTTTCCAACCAGACAGCGTCATGTGGATTGAAGACCCGAGTAACGTGAGGACATTCCCAGTTACACTCAGCGAGTCTGCTGAGAACCTCGAACCCGAGTATTTGACTGCACAATTCGCCCAAGGAAGCTGAGTTGAGCAAAGAATGGTACCAGCTGATCTAGTCCAAGGCTGACCCACTCGTGACAGTGATTACGACAAAAGGGATTGGGTGATGTCCACAAGCTTGACAAGTCATGTTCCGGGGAATCATAATTCAGCGGTAAGTCCTTCATCGCCTTTG